>LPNX010186509.1:0-28641 GCA_001517045.1 Pseudotsuga menziesii | reverse complement strand
AACAAACTAGTTCCAAGCAGTGGAACATACCTATGCTCAATGCAAGGATACATGTGTAGGATATCGACACTCGGGGAAAAATCCCCTCCCGGTAAAAAGGGACTCAAGCTGCGAAGAATATAAAGAGAGGCTCTGCATGGCTAGACATGAGACAAGCTCAGGCTATATGGCTGAAACACAATGTCAGGGAAGCTGGCATAAAGCTCAATAAGACAGGAAAATCTCATGATAGTGCATCCACAACTTGATACAAGGGAGTCCGGAGGGAACATGGCCAGCATAAAATCAAGAGGAGTATGAGGCTCTTGTGAAATGTCATGGCAGTACTATACAATGGACTCCCGGACCTAAGAGAGGACTCACGGAATGGGCACCAAATGCAAGAGGGAGCTAACTAGGGCACCCATGTAAAGGAAAGCTCTACCATTCACATAGTACCACTTCTAACAATAGCATGAAGGTTCCATGATACCATGGAATGGGTTCGTACCTAAGGTTAAGATGGAACGGTCATAAGGAAATGCATAAGTGCAAGTGGATATAATATCCTAACCTATATTCCAGTTCAGACATAATACCTGTGACAGGCACGAACAGGTCGAAACCTCGGAGAGAGTGTAAAAAAACTGGACCCTACATGACAACCATATTAGTCCAAAACAACCCAAAATAGTCAATAAAGAATCCAAACTATAGGATATAGGGAGGAATGATCATGACAACCGCACCCAAAGGAAACAATGCAGTGAACAATGGGACATACAAGGGAAAGTAAGGTGTAGACCCAACGTTCACGCATCCACTACCACCCCCATGAGGGTGACCACCGATGTAAAGACCGAGAGAAAGGAAAAAATCCTCAACAAATGGAGTAGAGGATGAAATATGACCATTCCCAAATCTATGAGCACGGCAAGGGGCTATGATGCCCCCAAGTCTGACACCAGGGTCCATACTAGGACCAAGGACGGGTGATAGGATACCAGGCATGCCGAAAACAAAAAGGACCCGAACTCAAGAGAGCATAAATATACTCAAGTAACCACGATCCCAAAGGCCAACTAGCGCACAAAGAGCACACTCTTAAGAAAATCTACATCCAAAATACAAGCAAACCAAGGGGAGGATATGTGAGCTCCCAAATGCAGCAGGTATGTCTCGCCTAGGAGAGGCTCGAAACTCCCATACACTACAAGTGGAGGTACGTAACCAATTATAGTGGCCCTCAGCTTCAACGCATAAAGCGACTGTGATGTCCGACCCCTACCTGGCCGGGACACATGCAGAATAACCTCTACAAGTACCCCCTCGATATCCTAGGTAAGGAAACTAAGGTCACCTCAATATAATCAATGCTCAGGTGAACAGTCGCAGGCGGGATTGACCGTATGGGTAGGGTGGAAAAGCCCGAAACTCTCGAAAGAGCCCCCAGATACGAATACAATCCTGGAAATATCTCCAGTGCTACTCAGTTATGACTAGGGTTCATCCCAATCAATAACCACTCACACTGCCTCGTGCTTAACTCCCGTGTAAGAGGAGCGCCCTGAGAAACACTAATTATACCAAGGATTTCACTATCTCACCTAGACAGACACACATGTTTTTGTTTAGTGGTCTTGGAGAATTTACTTACAATGAACTATTCCAAGACCCTAAAACCTAATCTTGTTGGTGCACCCTACAAGAGAAAAGAGTGTAATTCATTTTAAATTATGCGTTGATTTTAATTGGCTGTAATTACTCAAAGGGAAATGACCGTGAAACTAATGACATTATGACTCAGCAGTGAAATAAATATGCACACCATAACAAACAATGCTAAGTGCAATCTTTGTCAAATGAAAAATAGGGTATGCCACTACATGAGATGCATAAAAAATCATTCCTTCGATGTCAATGCAATCCTTCCTATATGAAAGCCTAAATAAAACTCTCATCCAAGCAATCCAATGCAAGTACCTCCTCAAATCCATATCTAAGATGCAACTAAGAGTGCAACTACCTTGTATTTTTCAATATAAAAGAATGAAAAATGCAATAAAAGTCATCTAAAACTCTCAGTCTCTGCAGCAAGTATAAAAGACAAGCCCAGCAAGACACCAAGACAAAAAAAAAGTAATGCACTAATGGAAAAACAAAAAGGATAAATGACTAAAACTACTTTCAAAGAAAAAATCAATGAAAAATTGGTCTCTGGTCACAAAAGAAGCATCCAACAGACAACATCAAACACAAGGAAGACCCAACCACACTCACAACCCACCCAGCAACTTCCCACAACATCAAACTCACCAAAAGGGAGGATGTACACGACTGTATAAAGAACAGCTACGTATGTACGTGACTTTTGGCCAAAAATCCGCGTATGTACGCGACTTTTGGCCAAAAACCCGTGTATACAAGGAAGGCAGTGGTAAAAAACAGGCCAAGGCCAAACCAATAAAGGGGAGTGTCAATGGACAAACATACTATAAAATATGACACCGAAACAAGGAGAAACCAAAGAGCAAGTCAATAATATCAAGCCCATTGTGCCCGCAAACCCGAAATAAAAACAAGGGACATCCCTAGCAAATTCGCCAATTCTGTTACGGAGAGAAATTCCTATGGCTTGGGGTACCACAACAGACAGCTAGACTCCAGAAATCAATCTTTCCCAATATGCAATAGAAATAAGATGTCTAACACTAAAGGATCGAACCTCGTACCTTATTCCGGATGGTTGAAGTAGATCCCCGTTGAGCTTTCCAATCTTCATCTTGAATTGATATAATACTTCCTCAACAACAAGTAAACAATACAAGCATACTATATATCATGGTGTTAGATATATTCTAGCATATATAATCAATAATGTAAATGCATTTGATATATTTCAATGGAAACAACATTCATTCAAATACACATTATTGGACAGGAAAAGATATTTCTATTAATATGAATCAGAAATTACAAGTGACAACCTCTGACGGCACGTCTGCGAACCGGAGAAACTGAATCCCCCACTTGGGCCTCCACCACCTCAATCCGTCATCACTTTGATAGCAAGCTTACTAGCAAAGGGAAAGCTTGGGAAGAACACAAAAGTGCTCCAAAGGGACAAAGGGATGCAGACTCAAGCATAAAGTTCTGGCAACAATGGACTATAGTTTCGTTGCTCTCAATTCTCTCCTATGCTTTCAATGTACCAAGGGGTTCCTTATATAGCTTTCAAAGGGATACTGAAAGGTCGAATCCGTGCGATCTCAAGGCATATGGAAGGCCAGAAGTCATATGAATCGGATCCAAGTCAAGGAAAACTCCAAAAGGATTTGGATTATGCACACATCCCGATGTTCGCGAATATAGGGGTAAGATGCACGTATGTACGCGGTTATCGGGGAAAAAGCTGCATATATCACTTTTCTAATGTTTTTAGGGATGATCAAGGACACATCAAAAGACAAAAAGCAGTCCATAGGGGTTAATAAGTCTGCAGCGGGACAGGGGAAGGCCATGCAATGTGTGATTCACCTAGTGTGGTGAAATCCACTATAACAGAGGGCTCAGCTACCCTCATAAATGGAAAAGGAGCAACGGGCCGAGGTATTGAAGACAAAGTACAAATAGGAAGCGGCGCCTGTACCCACGATCAGTGCCGGGAAGCGTGGAAGACTGCAGAAAGCTGTGGTGTGACGAAAAGCAGCAGCTCATAGCACAGATACGTCGACTGTCACTAGTTAGGTTTTTGGGGTTACTATTGGGACAGGCCCACAGTGTTGTAATGGCGAGACCTTCGGGCCGCCTATATAACCATGTATTTTGTATTGTAAAATGTTAGCTGTTCAGACAATTAGCTAGATAGACATTCAGACAATTAGTGAGTCGGTTGGTCTGTTAGCTCATAGAGCTTGAATGTAACAATCTGCAGGGATTGAGAGAGAGAGAGAAAGGAAGAGTATATTGTAAGAAGACAATGTAATAAGAAAATATATCTAAGAGAGAAGGGCTCTCGGCTGTGTGAGCGGAGTTTCCTAGAAGATCTCTAGCTGCATATGAGGTTGCAGCGGAACTGTGTTTACTCTCTCAAGTTATAATATAAAAACCAGTTCCCATGGACGTAGATTCTATCCTGGAAGTGAACCACGTAAAATCAGGGTGTTGTGTGATTGATTCATGTGATTGTGTTTACTTATTGCTATCTGTTACTCATTACATGAAATTTGCTTACAGTTAATGTATGTGTGCTATCCTTAAGTTACAGTAACATAGAGGTTTACATGCAAGTTGAACGTATCAAGTAGTCTGTGTATGAGTTTATCAGTACTCGATTTGCTCTGTAATAGTAACAGTGTCAAGTAACTCCTGCATATTTAGTCCAGCGAGTTGAGTATAGTTGGTATTGAGCGTTTTGAACTATGGAAGTTCAAGTAAGAGTGTTTAACACCCTGTTGAAGGTTAATACAGCTATTGTACCAAGGGAGAACCCTTTGGACCTTGAGAGTCACATTAAGTTTCACTAAAGAATATATCGCAGTAGAGATAGGCGATATCGCACCGTCCTAGGAGCTGCAGTGTGGGATATCGCAGGTGAAGGGTTGAGAAGAAGAGAACGTGTGCACATCGTCAGAGAGACTGCGATGCGATAAGGGTTGCTTCCTCGTCAGAGCCAGCGAGTAAGAGAGAATGGTGCTACGCAGAGAGATCCCGTTGGCTAAGAAGAGCTGCGAGACACTAGGATGCCACAGAACCTAGTTGAGGACACCTGAGTCTTTGGCCAACCCATTAGAATCACTTCGGGTGAGACTTCAGGCCACTCCACGGTCTGTCGTCGAAAGGGCCAGTGAGCTAAGGGTGTTGTTGGTACATTACAGTAAACCCGGTTCTTCCCATAGTAACCAATGAGACTCTAGATCAAAATCCAATAATAGAGGCTTTAGAGTCAATGGGATGTGAACTATTGGAAGGAGGGAATTAGGGCATCCCCCATGATCCAACACGAGGTAATAATAGGAGGCCAAATATTGTTTGGTACAAACTGATGATTCTAAGATTTACTTGACATGGGAAGGAAAAAAATGAAGTCAAGAGTTATGAGGAATGGCCAACACATGATGAAAAATTCCCTTGAACAAAAGCATGACAAAATAAGTGACTAAAGAAACATAGACTCAAGAAGAGGTGTGATATAAGTTAGTGATTTATGAGACATCAACAAACTGCTCCATAATGATTGGAATACTAACTAGCTAATGGAGATAATGAAAAAGGATATCAACTTCGTAAACTCATACCATAACCCAAAGTGTAGAGACAATATCTCAAAAAAGTGTGTGTTGTTCAAGGGAGATGCAACTTGCTGCCAAACACAAGTAAGAACATGACTATCATCCCATCCATACTTTTGGAAAACTTTGTTTTTTTGTTTTTTTTTCATACTATAAAATCTTAAAAAGGGAATGAAATGATGCTATGGTACAAGGGAAGAAATGAGTGTCAGTGCAAGCGAACTAGTTCCAAGTGCATGGAACAAACCTATGCATAATTCAAGGAACGTGAGGAAGATAATGACACTCGAGGTGTTCTTCTTCCTGGTAAAGGGGTGTTCAAATTGTAAAGGAAACATTTTTTGGGCTAAGTGAAAATTAGATAATAGATGATTATTATAAAAGGAGTAGTAAGTTGGAAGTGGGCATCAGTCTAGAAGTAAAGTGCAAGCGGGAACATACAATGCATTTATAATCGAACTACCATCCCGTGGATTTTTGTCGAGACCGGGTCAATAAATGCTCGTTAGCGTTTTCAATTTTAGAGAGTTTGAAAACATAATGAAGACTCCAAAGTAATGTTTTTCATAAATTTGGTCTCTGAATTCCAAAAAAGCATAAAGGAATACAAGGGAAAATTCTTCTAGAAAAAAATTGTCTAGAGTATTCCCTTTTCATAAATAGTCCATCCTACTAAAAAACAAGTTAAACTTATACTGAAAAAACATTCCTTCAAGTCCTTTTAATGATTCTAAATGAAAAAAAAAACTCACTCAACAATCATTTTATGTTTAATGAGTTAAAAAAGAGCTGAAAAATAACTCCATAATGGGATCCCCCCTACAGGAGATGGCCAACAAAAGATGAGAAGGAGTTTATGCAACTCCAACACAAAGTTAGGCAATACTATAGTGGGACTCCTGGATCCTAAAAATAAAGTAGCATGAGCATAAATGGAAGATGGGATCAAATCTAGGATTCTCATGGGATAGGTATGCTCTAAATGCGACATTATGACAAATAATTTTCAAAACAAGGCTAATTGTTGCAAGTTCACAAAAATAACCTAGGTTGTTTCGAAATAGAGGGAAATGATGAAAACTTCATAATGATATAATTCCTATCGTATATCCCAGCTAAGAAACCATATACCCACAGAAAATATCATCATTGTCAAAAAAATATATTCTCCTGGATAAAGAATAAAGAATGCACCAATATATCCCTAAAACACAATTATTTAGTTCATTTTACAAAATGAAATATAAACTTTAGAAAAGTGGGTTAGTAAAAAAGTCATAAAATAGAGTAAAAAGATATTTTTACCATTTCATTTGTAAAACATTTCAAAACCTACTTAAATTGAGAAAAACTACTTTTATCTTCCATGGAGGATTACGAGAGCTATGATCCACCATTTAGCAAACCGTTAGTTCTAGGTAGGAGTTCTAACCCTTCTCTTTACATTTATGTCAATTTTTATGTATTCCCTTTCCATTTTTCCATGTTTTAAGGAGGCTCTAATTATTTACAGCCAGGTACATGGGCTACAAAAGCATAATCAGCGGGGACGCGACTATGTCTTCTACAACTCCCATACATGATCGCAAGTAAGGTTTTTTAGAAAATGGGGATAAATATTTGAATTTTTGGGAATGATGCTGATTGAATGGAGGGAAAGAGAACATGAGATATGATATGACTAAGTCCTATAGAATGACGAGGCACTTGAATCTCTCCTATAAAGATTAAAGAATTTTTTGAAGTAACCAATACGCGAGCTCAATGAATATTACTTGAAATTGTTGTTGAATACTGGGATATAGATGTCGATTGCTTTATCCTGGATGCCCAATGCAAAAAAGAGAAACACACAGATTCTCATTCGAGACACATATATCCTTAGTATGAATATCATTCTTCTTTCCATAGGGTGAATCTATGGTTTAACTTATTTACACCAATCATCTAATGTATGAATGTTCTATGGAGTGAGGTTCTTGGAGCCTACAATATTTGATTGGGTGCATGTGCTTGTTGGGATGTCTGAAATCCCAACTATATATGATCAAACAAGATAAGTCGAGGAACTTTAATTTCGATAGTATTCTTTGCAGTTTCTTTTTAGAGAGGGTGTCATCTCTTAATACATGAGTGTTGGTATATGCACATGCTCTCAGGGTACCTTCCATGATGATATGGATAGGAATTATATTACGACTTGGGGGCAGGAGGGGAGATACCCTATTAACGCAAAATTTTGCTTAACTTGCTCTATACAACATACACCACATACAAACATCCATTTCCTAACCTCCACACCTATGTTTAACATTACTTTCTTTCAAAAGCTAAAAAAAAATTAAAAAGGGCTTAAAAACCCTAGTCCCTTTTTGGGGGCTTTAGCTCCTTTGTGAGCTTTTTTATCTCTTTTTGTGGGTTTTTAATCCCTTTTTTATTATTTTTTCATCTTTTGAGAGAAAGTAAGGTTAAACATAGGTGTGGAGGTTAGGAAATGGATGTTTGTATGTGGCGTAGGCTATATAGAGCAAGTTAAGCAATTTTTTGCATTAACATACCCTATTCGATGATGACTACTTTAAATGGTGGGAGCATTAGATTGTTTCCATTGACGAATATCCTTTTCATGGTATAGACTTCAATCATGGTCCAGATATGGTAGCCCCCCCTAGGAAGCACACTTGTGGCTATTGGTAAGTCTCACTTTTTACATTTTTAACTTTATTTAATTTTTATGTTTTTTATTATAAGTTGAAAAAACATGTTTTTCGTGGATACTAACACATCTTGAACAACCTTGACAGATATAGTACCCCTCTATCCAACATGACTACCCTTCTTTTGTTATAGGTTACATGAAGGGGAGGGTATTTATTTTGCTGCCACTTTAGAAAATGTCCAACAAAACTTGAGTGTATTAACTGATGGCTTCCCCATGAACAAGATTCAATACATGCTAGAAGCATTACAGTGATAGGTGGTGGGACTACCGGGATCTTGGGTCTGGTATTTCCAGAAAGTGGCTACTAATATCATGTACTTTCGTAGATGTCAGGGTATAGGTGACCCATAGGAGTAATGTCGGTTGTATATCCATGTGTCCATTAGTTACCTATATTTGGACATGTTTTGTATCCGTTGGAATATTGGAAATACTGAAAGGGGGGTGAATTAGTATTGATAAATTTTAACATTTTAAACCACTTTTAATTTATTCATTAACACACATAATCAACAAGAACACACATAACACAAATTTATCGTGGAAGCCCAATTGGCTAAACCACCAATACTTCCTATTACTGCAAAATTATATTTACAAATAGTTTCTACCTACTACTACAGACAAGGATGGTACTATACCCTATTTACCAAAAAATACTAGAAGGAGGATACAAACCCCTGGTTTTATCAGATGCTACTGAAAGGATGATACTACACCCTATTTACTAGCTACTGCTAGAAGGAGGATATGAACCCTTGATTTTATCAGCTTCTACTGAAAGGATGCTACGACACCCTATTTACCAGCTACCACTGGAAGGAGGCTACGACCTCCTTGTAGGCCTATAGCCTTCCCTAACACCACCCTGCCACCCTAATATATTTGTTTCAATATTCCAGATCTCCTTTTTGTGTCACAAATACTGGTCTCTGCCTCTTCTAGCTATTGCTATGATCTAGACTGCATAGACAATTTCTTTCACTCTTCTCTCTGTCTATAAATACCTTCTAACATGTTTTTTATGAATGCATATCCTCACAATTGCACCTTTTCATTCTTAGATCGTGCCTCTTCATGAAAACACAAAGATTCATTTTAATAATTCTTTAAATCTATTTAGGTTTACCAGTCATGACTTTCCACAACAAAAATATTTCCAAAATTTCCTCTCCGTAATCATAATTCTGCACTAGAATTCCTTTCGAATTTTTTTTTTCCTTAATGATATTTCTACAACAAAAATCCTTCCGCAATTTCCTTTCTACAACAACCTTTCTGCAATTAAAGGTTGTGGATTGCAGACGCACATTTTTACTTTTCTCAAAAGGTCCTTCCGCAATTTCCTTTCCGCAACTACCTTTCTACAAGGTACTTTCTGCACCATTGATTTCTTACAGACTCTTCCCTGACTGCTGATCTGAGATTAGATGCGAATTGCAGGTTCATAAAATATCAAAAGTGACTTCCACAATTCCCTTTACACAAAACTTCTTGTACATCGCTGATTTCTTAGAGACTCTTTCTTAACCGTCAATCTTATATTAGATGCGAATTGTGGATTGCGGGTTTTCCAATTTTTTTCAAACTACTTCCGCAATTCCCTTTCCGCAATTTTTCTTCTGCGCCGTCGATCTCTTATGGAGTCTTTCCTGACCATCGATATTCTGCATTACAGATTGTAGATGTTCCTTCTAATATTTTCAAAATGGGCTTCTGCAAATCGTGTTCCACAACACTCTGAGTCGTCAATTTCTTTTGGATGATTTCCTAACCGCCGATCTTCAGATTGCGGATTGCGAAATGTGGAACCACACTTTCCCATTTTGGACCTCTGTAGTTTTCTTTTGCAACTTTGTTTCCACGATTTTTCTGGACCATTGATTTCCTTGCAGGTTCACTCCTTACCATTTATCTACGATAAAATGCGTGTTGTGGATCTTCAATTTTCTTGTGTAGAAATCATTCACTACTATCGATCTTCTAAAAAACGACTTCCACACTGTTTGTGCCAGAAATTGTTTCCAGGCCACAAAGAAACAAGCCAACACAATCTCAAATATTAAATCAACAAAACTAGGGTTTAGGGTTTTCTTGAAAGGTTTTTGTGGTTGTAAATTCTAGTGGCTAAAGGGAATACATTCATGAGTCAAGCAGGAACTAAATCATAAATAAATAAGAGCAGAGATGCATAATATAATCAACAAGTACCAATCAGAGTATAATCTTAAAGTTCATTCATAACTGACAAGCATTACAAGTAAAGAAACCATAAACCAGCAATGAATATATCAGTCAAGTAGCTAAAAAAGCTCAAAATGAAGCTAAAACATAATCTGAAGGGTGATCTAGATCATATATTTCATAGTTCTGTTCACAAATAAACATGAGAGTTATGTACTTAACTCATCAACAAGTCCAAGACCTCCTTAGCCAGCCAAAAAGTATAACCCTTCTTTTGTCCCCTTGTCCCTCTTTTATAATTACAAAGAATTAGTTCTATCTTCCCTTCATTAGGTCGAAATTGAAACTACCCAGTAGTTACAATAACTAATTTTCAACTAATTGACTAAAAATAGTAAATCGGATTCCTGGCAAATATGGTGAATTTCTGAAAAATAGGTGCCAAAGAAGCTTCCATATCTCTCCATTCATGACACCTATGTAAACACTGAGAGAGTTTTTTGTGAATGGGTCTGTGATAAACAAAAACCTCTCTTGGTTTTTAAAAATTCATCTCCAGTCAATCAGAATCTGCCCCGCAAGATGAACAGTAAAACGGGAAAATATTAAATATTAAAAACCCTGAACAATAGGCTGCAAAGATTAAATTGGATCTTTCACAACTTGACAGCTGTTGCAAAACTAAGATAGTTTTTTGTAGATTGGTATCTTATGAACAAAACTCTCTTTTTGTTTTGAAAACTTCCAATCCATCAGCTTGTGGTCTGCATTTGACGTCAATAACCTAAAACAGAAAAATAGAGCAGAATTCTGTTTCTACTGCCTCATTTTTTCATTCATAAGTGTTGAGACTTTGTTTTTTGCATCTACTAGCTCACTCTGAAGGGACTGCAACCTTGCAAGAACCTCATCCAACTTAGTGGCTAGTATATTAGCTTCTCCTTTGAATTTCATGGCTTCTTTCTCTTAAAGGCTGTGCAACATCTGACTTTTATTTGGGCTACTTTTAAGTGATGGGGAAGTAGAAGGCTGAAGGCCTAAGTCAGAATAAATTGTAGTATCTTTTGTGAACAGAAACAGAATCAGAGTTCACTTTAACACAAACTTTCAATTTCTGCTTTTCTTCACCGGTCAAATTACTAAGTATTGGCCCTTGTTTCACTGAAAGTGCTTCATCAATCTTCACACCATTCACAGTCATCAAAATTATATTTGCAAAATCAGCTACTCTCACTTCTTTTGCTCCTATTCTGGATGAATTTCTCTTTGCACTCAAACATAACTTTGAAGGCAGATCAACATTTGCTAGTTTGGCAATCTCTATAGATCCATCATTTGTAGGATTTTGCAAGCTGTAGTTTTGTACCGGCATCCAAGGTTTTTGTTGTGGCAATCTTGAAGGAGAGTTCTCTAGCGCTAGTAAAAATGAGCCATGATCTCCAAGATTAAAGTTGTGAGACTCCTGAAAAAACTTCATACTAGGGAACCCTAGTGTAACATTTGAATCAACTCCCTCAAAATCCTTTCGAAAATGTCCAAGTAAATTCTGGAGATTGTGGTTCTGCAACTGAGCCAACCCAACTAGGAAGGAAAGACTCTTTTGCAGCACACAATACATCTATCCATGCTTTTCTGTCATCTCTTGTCTCTGCACGAAGATTCAGTGTTTTTATTCCTGAGATAATTGGTTTCTAGCTTAGGTTTCTTACCAAGTTTTCTTGCAATATATTTTATTGTTCTCTTCTATATTTTCTAGACCATCAATTTTTTAATTGTCTCTCCTAGCAATGCTCTGTATCTTTCCCTAGCATTTTCCCTTTTCTTTGGAAATATTTGCAGCCTTTAATTGACTAGCAATTGTAGGTAAGGACTGTGAGCTTGAAGCAATCTCGGCTTGTTTTTGAAGAGAAGGATGTAGATCCCGTAGGGTATCAAGTAAAAACCAATCTGCTCCATACCTTGCCACTAATGAAACTGAAACAGGACACTCATCATGCTTTCCTATAGGTACATTGACCTGACAGCATCCAGACATGCCAGCAATACTTGACAGTGAAAAAGCACTAGGAAGGAAGTCCTCCAACTGTCTCCCTTTTGACCTGAGCTTAAGAGGAGTTGGAGCTATATGAATAACCAATATTCAATCATCCTTCAGAAGGTTGCTTAGAGCTGCATGCATCTCATTCCTTGCCTTTAGACAATACTCAATTTGTTCATCAGTAGTTTCTAGAGCTGCATGCACTCGGCCTGATATACCATCTCCCAAAACAGGCTTGACTGTGTTAACCCATTCCTCCTGATTCATCTTGAACTCATATCTTTGCAGTAAAAAGAATACATCACAAATATTCTTTAAAGTAGAATTTCCTTCTCCATTTCTGCTTTCTTCATTCTTGAAAACCTTTAGACTTGGAACTTTCGAAGCAATATACTAACCCAGGTTTATATGATTTAAAACTTGACCTTGTATATTTTCAACAGAACTAATGACCACGCCAAGAGTCTTCTTTTCTGGTATCCTTAAAAGCTGAAAACAGTCATCAGCAACTAAAATACGCCTCCTATGTCTGAAGTCTGACAATGGCAACTGCAATAGTACATGGCCAACATGATGAAGAATATTTGGATCCCTAGCAAACCAACCTACATTATCAAAACTCTAGGTCATTGGCACTACACCAACAGTAGAAACAACCCCACTTGAAGATCCTCCAGGCATTTATGTAGCTATACTTGGATTTGTTGGAGTCCCATAGTGTTTGTTTTCTCTAGTAATGCTCACTCCCAGCTTGCTGCAGGTGTCTCATTCCGGTCCAGCTGCAAATGTTTAAAATAGATCCTTGAACTATCTGACCATCAAAATTAACTATCCAAGTGTCTTCAGGTGTCCAATTTGCCTCCAGCTGGCGCAAAGAGAAAGCCCTAAATTTTCTATGTAACTGTGAAATTCCGGATTTTAAGCAGATGTCTTCGTTCCAGCGTCTCCACCAGCTTCATAATATTTAATTTAGAACATCTTCCCCAAAAATCTTGCCTTATTTCGCTCACTATCATCATTTGCCATAAACTTGCATACAGTTGCCAGAATCTCCCTCACGTGAGACCAGATGCCTGTTTACATGAAAAAAACTTGGCAAAACACATATCAAACTTGACCAATGATTTATTTAACACTTTAGGAACGAAATCCCCAAAAAATCGAACTGAAAAATTACCATTCTGGCAAAAAACAATTTTCCTGTAGCGCCACAGTGTAATTTTTTGGCCGTTGCGCTACAAGAACATGTTAAAACCAATTTTGGCATTTTTTAGCCATTAATTCCATTTTGAATGAGGTTTTAATGGTAAAATTTGATCATGATGTTGTTTGTGAACTAATTAATCCATATAATGTCCTATAAAAACCCTTCAGATCCTAAAGAAACAAACCATAATGAAAATCTAAAGCAAAAAATCAAAATTTCATTTAAACCCAAAAAGTTTCCTAAAGTAAGCAAATGAGAAAATTTAAGAATATGAGCAAACCTAAAATAAAAATCACAAACAAAATATAAAATTGAAGAAAACAAGTTCATGATTTAACACACACTTTCGTAATATTATTTCCACATCTTAAAGATCTTTCACTTTCGTATTGCAGAGACTATTATAAACCAATGATCTTTGTCTCTCAACCAATCAGGGCCATCCAACTCTTCACTTCACTCTAGTGTTTGGGAATGTTATTTTCCACGCATATCTACTTTTCGGGTCTTATTATAGACCATTGATCTCAGTATTTTGAATGATCTGGGCCATCCAAATCTTCTTTGGTGCTTTGGAATGTTATCTTCCACTACTTACTTTACGGATATTTCCCCTGCCATCGATCTACCATCCGAATTTGTAATTCATTTGTCTTACACTAAGTTTTCCCTACCATCATGTTTACTGGTTATTCCTTTGTCATTACTGAATTCCTTTGACATCAATTGACAATCCACATATATTTACTTTATCTATCCTTTTTATTTTACTGAGTTGATACTACCATAATGTCTATTAGTTATTCCTTTGTCATTCCTGAAATCCTTTTACATCAATGAAAACTGTATTCTCAACACCCCCCCTCCCTTTGGAATTGATGAAAACATCTAAACATTCTCCCCCTTTGAAAATGATGACGAAGGATAACCTATTATGCGTTTCCAATATTTCTTCTTTTAACTTCACTTGGTACTGACCACTGTGTTGTTTAACATTTTACTTCATGTAGTAGGTTCTTTTGAATGAAAACTTGGATTATAAATCCATAGACTCTTCCTATCACAGTGCTTCCTTCTACCAACTTCCCCTGTTAACATATCTCCCTTAAACATGAAATCTGCTCTGTATATGCATGTAGTTGTCCTGAGACAACTTTATGTCTTCAATCTGTTATCTTATCCTAGTGATCATCAACTATGAAGACATGATTTATCAACTTCTCCAAAGGAACCATATGGAAATTCATTTTTAAGAAGGTGCAAGTAGCCATTAGGAACTAGAAAACATACATATATTCCAAGCTATATTCATCATTTTCTTTTAGAGTGATCATGGATTGATCTTATGTACTATTACTTCCATAGTTATTCAATGATTCTAGGTGCCATTGTTCAAAGCTTTCCAATGATCCTCAACAATCCAAGTTTTTGACAATAGGATAATGACAAGTTCAATACTTACCTAGAATATGTAGTCCTTTATATATTGTCTGTCCATTTAATGTGAAAGCAATAATATCTTGGGATTTTTCAGCTCCTATCCAATGACAACTTTTTGTTAGGATTTTCACATATATTTGCAAGTATCATTAAAGACCTACCACTGGAGTTCTTTGTTTAACATAGAAATAATACCAGATCTGTTTTCCTCCACATATTTCCCTTAAAGCTGTATTACACAACTTGTTCTTCTTAAGGAGTCTTAAATCCCATGAAAACAATTTCTCAACCTTATGTCCTTACTCCCTTTTTTGACATATACCAAGAATCAATGTGATATGCACTAGATTCATTGATAGTATATTGTCTCCCAAGGTTACTGAGGTCGTTCACTTGCCATTTCTTTTATACATGCTTAACCCCACAAAATAGTTCGTTGAGACTATTCAATTTTTAGAGGTAATTTATTTTCATAATCCTTGGGTGCAATTAGCTTTCTACCACCAAATGACGCCTAATTGATACCAGGTGAGTGTTGCAGTCTTGTAAACACAATTTCTGTGTACTTGTGTCCTCAATTTCCAATATTTTTTTTCAACTCACATAAATCACTGTTCATAATTTCCCTATTAGACAGTCCTTAAGATTGTATAAATGGTATCCTTCAGAAATGTTCTTGAATGTAATATTTACATGTGCTCATCCACCATAAAAACAATATTATTAAATCCTTCAGATGTGAAACATGGAAGATCACCCCAAACAAATGTGATCAAATGAACACTTTTAGGATGGACAAGTTTTTATTTATGTGTCATGATTTCATATTCTAAGTAATACAGATAATCTCCATCTTCTATTCGATTATAGACTTCATGGTCTTCATGGATATCACGGATCACGCATTTTAATATTCTCATGTTACTTCATAGGTCTTACACTTTGCTCTATGTCAACCATACACTAGTCTTATATTTTAACCATGATCATCTCTTGGTTTTTAGGAAGATATCCTTTATCAAGTATTTCTTTTGGATCTTCTTGTTGTTGTTTTTATCGTGACTTCAAAACATTCTTTTCTTCTTACCAAGCGATATTTTTCAAGTACCAATTGCACTTATCTGATATTAAATCCCCCTAAATATATGATTCCTTCTAATGTTAATTTCAAGGTTCTCTTCTTCGTCATGAGACATTTTAGAAAATACATTATCCTTTAGTTCCACCATATTCATCTCCAATGGTGTATTATTTTGCTTCTTCATCTTTCTTTCCATCATAATGTATGTCACTCTTATCTACAACACTATTATGCTCAACATTATCTTTGGAAACTTTATTGATGTTTGGAATATTTGTTTCTTATGAGTCTTTGTAATCTGAGTTTCTTCTCCGCATCTTTCCTTGAGGTACCCTACTTACTGGTCTTCTATTTCTTTGTATTTTGGATTTTATCTTATATCTCTTCTCCTGTGTTTTCTTAGACAATATGCATGTACTGTTCTTGCAATGTTTTTCAAAGTGTCCAACATTGTGACATATGAAACATATAATAAGTCTTTTTCTATTTGAGATGTTAACGCCTTCTTTTCTTTTAAGACCTTTATCTTCTTCTTTGATTCTACAATCAATAGCCTTGTGACTAAACTTGTGACAACGATGACAATATCCATAGAATTCATTGACATATCTTTTGAAATTTTTCTTCTTAGGAGGATGAGACAAATTCTGATATCTAGAATTATTCTTCATGTAATTCTCCTATTGTATGGGTTTATATTTGGAAACACCATCCCGACATTTAACATATTCATCATATTATTGAGTGATGAATATTGATCCTTTAATGGCATGTTTTTTATCATATCCAAGACCTATTTTATCCCTGAGGAATATTTGTAAGATGAGTAATTTATTAAGTGCTTCAGTACTTTCATTGAACCTCTCACTAACAGATAATCAATCTTTTAGCTTATTTATTTCTCCTTCGAAGTTATCAACTTATTGTTTTAAGGTCTCATCCTCTTTCATTCTATCTATTGCTTGTTGTCTTAAATTGTGCAGTTCCTTTTGGAGGGTCTTGACTTCCTCTTATTTTGATTTCTTCTCTCCTTGGAATTTTGACATTTTTTCTTTAAAATATTTGTTTTTCATTATGCTCTTTCTCAATTCTTCAAGAGTACTTATGATTTCTTCCTTTAGGTCCACCTCTCCTTCAACATCTAGATCATCTTATGAAGTTAATGTCTCCATAGATAGATTTTCTTCATCTTCACTATCTTCCATATGACTGCAAGGTTCTACATCATCACTATAATTCTCGAAAATATCTTGGCTTTCTTCTACTCTTTGTTCAACTGAGTAAAGTTTCTCCAATTTGAACTAGAGTTTCTTAGCTAAGATACATTGTCTTGTCTTCTCTTTGATGGGTTGAGGTAATCCATCAAGTATAGCCTACATTTCCCTTGAGTTATTTTTATTGGATTCTTTCTGAGATGTGGTCCTTATTCTTTTTTGTGGGATGTAATCATAGATTACTGAATTCCATACTCCATATCTTAATGACTGTAAGTATACTCGCATTTTTATGCTCCATAATGCATATCCTTCTTTGTTAAGTACTGGAGATCCATTGGAGGCAATCCCTTCTTGTTGATCCATAGTGGTTTTTAATAGGATATTCCTTCCAATGATTAAACTTTAGTGAAGGATCCTACTTTGATACCAATTGTTGGAATATTTGACAATACTGAGAGGGGGGGGGTGAATCAGTATTGATAACTTTTAACAATTTAAACCACTTTTAATGTATTCATTAACACACATGATCAACAAGAACACATAGAACACAAATTTATCATGGAATCACAATTGGGTAAACCACCAATACTTCCTATTACTGCAAAATTATATTTACAAATATTTTCTGCTGACTACTACAAACAAGGATGGTACTACACTCTATTTACCAACAACTACTGGAAGGAGGCTATGACCCCCTGGTTTTATTTACTGCTACTGAAAGGATGCTACTACACCCTATTTACCAGCTACTATTGGAAGGAGGATATGACCCCCTAGGTTTATTAGTTGTTACTGAAAGGATGCTACAACACCCTATTTACCAGCTACCACTGGAAGGAGGCTACGACCTCCTTGCAGGCCTATATCCCTCACTAGCACCACCCTGCCACCCTAATATATTTTTTTCAATCTTCCAGATATCCTTTTTTTCTTTCACAAATAATGGTCTCTTCCTCTTCTAGATGCTGCTACGATCTAGATTGCAGAGACGATTTATTTCACTCAACACTCTGTCTATAAATACCTTCTAACACATTTTCTACGAATGTATCTCCTCATAGTTGCGCCTTTTCATTATTAGATCATTCCTCTTCATGAAAACACAATTCTTCATTTTAATAATTCTCTAACTCTATTTAGGTTTATCAGTCATGACTTTCCGCAACAAAAATATTTCCAAAATTGACTCTCTGCAATCATAATTCTACACCATATTTCCTTCCGAAATTCACTTTTTCTGTAATGATATTTTAGCAATGAAAATCCATCCACAATTTCCTTTCCGCAATTGCAGATTGTGGAAACGCGTTTTGAATTTTCTCAAAAGGTCCTTTCACAATTTCCTCTTCGCAAGGTACTTTCTGCAGCATTGATTTCTTGCGGACTCTGCCCTAATCGTTGATCTAAGATCAGATGCGGATTGTGGATTGCAGGTTCATAAAATATCAAAAGTGACTTCCAAAATTCCATTTCTGCAAAACCTCTTCTGCATCGTCGATTTATTACAGAATATTTCCTGACCGTCAATCTTGGATCAGATGCAGATTACGGATTGTGGGTTTTCCAATTTTGTTCAAACTACTTCTACAATTCCCTTTTCGAAAATTTTCTTGCGTGTCGTCGATCTCTTGCAGAGTATTTCCTAACTATCGATCTTGCATATTGCATATGTTCCTTCTAATATTATCAAAATGGGCTTTCGCAAATCATTTTTTGCAACTCTCTGAGCCATAAATTTCTTGTGGATGCTTTCCTGACCGTTGATCTTCACATTGCGGATTGCTAAATGTGGAACCACACTTTTGCATTTTGGACCTCCGTAGTTTTCTTCCGCAACTTTGTTTCCACAATTTTTCTGGATCGTTGATTTCCTTGCGGGTTCACTCTTGACTGTCGATCTACGATCAAATGTGGATTGCGTATCTTCACTTTTCTTGCGTAAAAATAATTCACTGCCGTCAATCTTCTCAAAAATGACTTCCGCAATTCCTCATCCGTAATAGTATTTCCACAACTTTAATATCTTGCACTTTTGTATTGTAGATACTATTATAGACCAATGATCTTTGTCTCTTGAGTGATATGGGTCATCCAACTCTTCACTTCACTCTAGTGTTTGGGAATGTTATTTTCCATGCATATCTACTTTGCGGGTCTTATTATAGACCATTAATATCTGTCTCTTGAATGATTTGGGCTGTCCAAATCTTCTTTTGGCGCTTTGGAATGTTATCTTCCACTGCTTACTTTGTGTATCTTTCCCCTATCATCAAACCTATCATCAATCTACCATATGACTTTGTAATTCCTTTGTCTCACACCAAGTTTTCCCTGTCATCATGTTTACTGGTTATTCCTTTTTCATTGTTGAACTCCTTTGACATCAATTAACAATCCACATCCTTTGTCTTTTACTAAGTCATCCTTCCATAATTTCTATTAGTTATTCCTTTGTCATTCCTGAACTCCTTTGACATCAATGACAACTATATTCTCAACAGTATCCACATTTTGTGATGTACGAGCTTTTTATATTTTTGAGACTTTGATCTATCTATATATATGATATACATGTTGTTTTGGCGGTCTTATTTATATTGTGTTTTTGAAATTTTTGTTATGTACATGCTGATTTTATGTGTTCTACTAATTATACAAATGTCAATATAAAACATAGTTAGCATATGTATCAACTATTATATTATATTTTCATGGGTTGTGATTATAAGTAATGTAAATAAAATGTCACTTATGTAACTTAATACATAAAAAATGATGAAGTAGGATAGGATCGTGAATCCTATATTCACCATTAAGTTGATAAATAATTAGTTGCAGAAAAAACCTATAGGTATAGGATTCCATTGAAAATAGCATCAATAAGAATTTCTATCAAAGCATTGTACTCATCAACATTATTGGTAGATGGCCCTAAACAAGCACCTCTCGAAAAAACCAATTGAACCGTGGGAGAATATATCAGCCACATAGATGCAATGATGCTTCGAGTAATGTGACTAGCACCATACGTGAATCCTAGAAATATCCCACTTGACATATGAAAACATCAACAACAAACCTACATAATAATTATTCCAAAACTATACAGCTATGTACAAGAAAAAGCACATGAGTCAAGCATAGTACTTCAAATAGAACCCATTTCTAGGCTCAACCAACTTATTCCCTTCATAATCAGTAATATCGTAAGCACATTTCTTCAAAACCTTAGAAACTATGTATGGATCAATCCACATTGATTTAAATTTACTTTCCCCTAATGAATCTTTATCTTGGTTATAGAGCAAGACAAGATCTCCTTCAGAAAATTAATGATGATGGAAAAACTTATCATACTAACTCTTTACCCATTTCTTATGTGCTTCGTTCATTGTGGCAGCATCTCGATGATTTTCACCAATATGTTCCAAGTGAACTAAGTGTTCTTCCAAATCTAAAGTATCGGGTAACAGTTGAACGAATAACTTCAAAGAAGGAATCTCACACTTAATTGATAGGACTGCTTCAACGTCATGAACGATTTGAAAAGGGAAAAACCCGTGACAGTCTTAAAAGTCATTCAGTAGGCCCACAAAGAAGGATATAGCATGATATGACAGGTATACCTACTAACATTTACCATTCTCTAAAGCATGGTTTTCAAAGTTTTATTGACAACCTCAACTTGATTAATATCTTGGGGGTAAAAAAGAGATGAATTTTCATGTTTGAACCCCAACATAGTGGTTAGTTTGGTCATCATATGGTTCTGACAGATTCAACCATGATCAATGAATATTTCACACGGGATTATGAATCTTGCAATAACCTGATTGAATACAAAGTAAGCGTCAATTTTCCCATCACTTTTAAAAGTAGGCATGGTATCTTCCCATTTTATAAAATATTCAATAACCAATATGATATACTAATGTCCCTGAGCTGAATCTGGGTTGCATGTCATGAAATAAACCCCCCATTTAGTGAAGGGACCAATTGTGATAATGAGAAGCAAGGGAGCATGGTGTGTACACATGTTTTTGGTAAACACCTGACAAGCATGGCACTTTTTGATCGCCTCGACATAATCTTTAAAAATTATGGGCCAAAAGTAACCAACGCAGAAGATCCTTTGAGGGACTTCCATGGGATCCACTATTAGATTCATTCAAAATGGAATCACTTTCCTTGTGAGTCAAACAATGAAATAAGATAGAACCAAATCCATGATGATACAAAGTATCATCAATGATTATATAATTCTTTGTGTGTTATGCCAAAGGTGATGTCGATCACCTTGTAAAAAATACTGAAGGAACTTCAAAGTTTGAATATATATTAAAATATTTCCATACCAAGGATCAGAGGGATAACTAAGAAAGATATTCTCATCAAAGAATGAGACATATGTTTTATAATCACACTCTTCACTACGAAACTCCAGAATAAGTTCGATGAAAACCAAAGACTTCTTTGACTTGGCAGATTGAAATTCTAAAACAATATCCTGTAAGATCAAAATTTATTCATTAAACTTTCCCTCAATTATTCATTGAGTTAATATGTATTGGAATGGATTTAGATCTACACCTACTATGATTTTATGCAATAAAATGTAGTGTCAAAGTCTCTAGACTGCAAAAATAGTCGTTGTAGCTAATTTCTCAACGTGGAAATACTTTAGTTTAGGTGTATCCAAGGTTCTACTGAGATAGTATATGAAATTTTATTGTGAAATATGATATTCTTGAACTAACACTACACCAACGGTAGAATTGGACACGACCAAATACAACAAGAAATATCTTGTATAATATGGAGGGATGAGTATAGGGCTTGTCATAAGAGATTTCTTGAGAGTGTCAACAGAAGTATGGGAAGCTTCTTTCCATATAAATGGATCCCATTCATTATGAAGTTGCATAAAAACTTAAATGATTTTGGCATAGTTCGGTATGAATGACCTGAGAAAATTAACCTTTCCTTGGAGGTTTTGAAGCTTGAAAAGGTTCAAGGGAGGATACGAATTGGCAATGGATTCAACCTTCAAAGGGTCACCATGATCCCCTTGGTGGATACGATAAAACCTAAAATATGACCTGATTCAAAGAAAAAAGTGCACTTGTTGGGATTCAAATGTATATTGTAGTGTCAACATTACTTAAACACAATTCAAAGATGGTCAAGATGATCTCACCTCTTGCGAGGACAAGTTGTTATATCATCAAGATAGGATTCGAAAATGCGTTTGATATCATGGAAAGAAAATGACATGGCTCCCTAAAAAGTGCCTCAAATTTTTTTTTTATCGCAAATGATATATTTCTATATGCAAAAGTAGCCATGGACAGATAAAGGCAATTTTGTGTTGTTCCTCAATTTGGATATGAATCTGGTTGTACCCAAAGAATCTATCCATAAAGGAAAAGACCTCACTTTTGGCACACTCATCAATAGTTTGATCAATGAAGGGAGTGGGGAAGTTATTTTTGGGGAAATCCTTATTCATAAATCTAAAATCCATACATACTCAAATATTTCCAGGTTTCTCATCAACTAGATTGGGATTGGATACCCATTGTTTCAAAGAGATTGGGTAAATAAAACCTTCATTAAGAAGTTTTTTGACTTATTCTTTAATAGCAGTCACTTTCCTAGGATTAGCAAGATAGATATTTTGGAAAACAAGTTTCACATTTAGATAGGTTTTGATCTCATTCCCTATAATTCTAGGCTCAATTCCTGACATCTCCTCATATGACCATGTAAAAAAATCACGAAATTCCTTAAAAAGTTTAGTGTAAATCTGAACTTCTTCAAGAGAATAGTTAGAACCAATATAAAATTTGTACATGATGTTAGGGTTCCTAGAGATGTTGATTGGGATCATTTCATAAATATAGGCCATGTTACCCTCAACATAAAACTCATGTTGATCCAAATGGTTCAATGGTTATTCAACATCTAAAGGAAATTAAACATGAAACTCTTTGCTTTCAATCGTGTCTAGATATGGAAGGAAGTATGAGTGATGATTAATATATTCTTAGGGTATTTCACACCCTATTAAAGCTTCTAGAATATCCTCATCTAAATTCATGGCAATGTCCAAACAATATTGATAAGGAGAGGAATCAACAACCAAAATAGGATGAACACCAAGATCCACCTCCTCAATAGGAGGTGGATTACTCTACAACATTTTCTTGAATGTCTTGATAAGAATAAGTGTTGTAGAAAAGGATAAAACAATCTTATAATACTGAGACTCATCCACCGAATCTGATGGAGTAGGAATGATCCGAAAACAAGATCTTTGCTACTCTAGATCGTTAACATGAATTGCATAAAGAGCATGAATGAAGCTCACACATCCATAAGAAGAGGACCAAACAGCATAGACAACATGCACATAAAGATAACAAGTTGATAACGGAGTTCGTCCAGGATGGACTACGTCTCCGGGCCTGCTTCTCAATAGGAGGGCCGATCTATAATCTCAGCATAAGGCAAAATACATGGCAATGATACAATGATACCTTGGCGACAATGTTCAGGAAGAGAACCGCTGCCCAAAACACAACAAGACTGCTTCCAGCAACTCCGAAGCCTGAAGACGGTTTAAAACGAGTATAAACACTCGTACCTTCCTCCTGCAGAGCTACGCAATCTCCCTTCTCTCCTTTAGCTACAAAGTCTCCACTCCAAATCATGAGTGGGAAATGGCAAATGAATGGGTTTATATAGCTTCTATGGCCCCCTCTCATATGATCCTCATGGTTTCTCAAGTTACAACAATTTTGCCTAAATAGGCATGTGGTTACAAACTTCATGTTTGGTTATCATATGGTTGGGCTTTTTAATAAATAAAATATAAACATATTTTAAAAAAACCCTTTAAAATGGCATATGGTTAAAACCATATAAAAAACTATTTAAAACCCATAACCAAGTCGAGCCCAAAAGTTTGTAGATAGCACGTGGTAATATGTGGTGGCGCACATATTTAGGTGGCATGTAACGTGGATGGGGTGGCGCTCCAATCCATTTGAAAGTTTGTTTTAAAAAACATGTGACCATGTCATAAAACGTATAACCATATCACGTGGGTTGTGGGTTGGAGTTGTAACCAACTCCCATGCATTGAAAACCAAGCCCCGACCCCTTTTTGCTCCATTACCAACATTTCCACGCTTAAATAAACAAACCTTAACAAACATACCAATAAAGATATGTAGCCCAAGTTGTGAAGGCGGAGCGCTTATACGAGAGATGTCACAGGGTCAAACCTCATGGAGGCCATAATTTTTGCCTGAGATATATTGGCCAATCCCATGCTGCCACGTGGTGGCCTAGGATTGGTCCACCTCACGCCCAGTCAACGTCCAGTCAACCGCCAAGTCACTGTCCATATGTCCAGTCACCATATGCCAGCTTGGATCCATACTGCCATGTGTCACCTTGTGACTGGTCTATACTGCCACGTGTCACCTTGTGACTGGTGCCACGTGGCACCCCATTTTGCCACATTTGCATGTTTCATCAATACAACAGAACGCGATAACTTTCTCATACGAAGTCCGTTTGAGGTGAAACGAATGCCGTTGGAATCATCTCGACGAGCCCTTCGATCTTGTGTTAGTTTTGCTGAGATTGGAGGACTTCAAAAATTTTGCCTTCTTGGATCCTCTTGGATCATTCCTCCCCACTGAGAAGCTTTTGGCCTCCAAAAGCCTTTACTAATCAACAGATAGGTGAGGGAATTGCTCCCTCACTTTCTCCTTCTCGATCCACTTGGCTCTTCTTGGATGAGTGCCTTTGATGCCCACTTGAAGATACTCAACATCACCTCTACGAGAAGTCCTTGTCCTTCTGTCCAAGATGACATCTTCCTTTAGCTCATCCATGTACTCAGGAGTAAATTCATCAACTGATGGCAATGAGACATTCTCCCTTTCATCCATGATCATGGGAGGCTCATAGAGTTTCAAGTTCTCCACATTCACCACTGAGTAGATCTGCATGTATGGCGGTAGCTCTAAGCGAAAAGCATTCGTCCCAATCTTCTCCAAGATGGTGAAGGGGCCATATCTAATAGGCTTGAGCTTCTTGCCTTCTACTTTCATCCTCTCCTTGCTGATGTGAAGCCACACTTGATCTCCCACCTGAAATTGATGATCAACTCTATGCTTGTCATGGCGAGCCTTGTACTGGGCTTGACTCTTCTCCAACTGCTCTTGCACTGCTTGATGTACCCGTTGAACTCTCTGAATGAACCTGGGGGCTTTGTCTTCATCCTTGGAAGCGCTTGAATCAACCTCTCTCCCATAATTCAAGTCCAATGGAGTCTTTGGTAAGTACCCAAAGCATGTCTCAAATGGCGAGCTCTGAGTGGAAGAATGCATAGCCTTGTTGTAGGCATGCTGCACATACTGGATCTGTTCATCCCATAACTTAGGATGCTTGTTGCAATAGCCTCGAAGAAAATGGACAACTATCCTATTGACTACCTCTGTCTGTCCGTCGGTCTGTGGATGGCAAGTGGTGCTCCTCTTCAGCTTGGTGTCCATCATACACCATAATTTTGTCCAAAACTCTCCAAGGAATCAGGAGTCTCGATCCGAGATAATGGACATAGGAAGTCCAAAGTGAACCCATACATGCTGAAAGAAAAGAGAAGCAGCCTGCTCTGCAGTGACCTGCTTTTTACATGGCATAAGAATACACATCTTACTAAACCTATCCACGACCACATACAAGTAGTCATGACCCCTCCTAGACATAGGAAAACCCCCCACAAAATCCATGGAAATGCTTTCCCAAGGATGGGAAGGAATAGGAAGTGGTGAGTACAGCCCCAATTTTCTATTAGTGGGCTTACAAGTAGAGCACATCACACACCTCTTTACATATTTTGTTACAATGTCTTTCATGCGAGGCCAATACACAAGTCTTTGCAAATGAGCCAAAGTCTTACCTACCCCAAAATGCCTTGATACAAGAGAAGTATGAGCTTCTCGTATTACATGGACTCTTTCACTGATAGGAACACATAACTTGCCCAAATGATAGAGCAACTTTCCCTGCAAATAGTAGTCTTCCACCTGTGTGCCATTGTTTAGCTTCTCATAAACCTCCTTGAAATCATCATCAGTAGCATACTGCTCAATATAACTTTCATGGGATAAAGAAGCATTTTTCAAAACAATAGATGCAACAATAGGAGGTCTAGAAAGCATATCTGCCACTTTGTTACTAGTACCCTTTTTGTACTTGATCACTAGATGGAATTGTTGAAGAAATCCCATCCACCTGAAATGACGATCTTGCTGGAGCTTAGTCTGGGACTGGAGAAACTGCAAGGGCTGATGATCGGTATGGATGATCGTCTCCTTACCCATCAAGTAGTGTTTCCACTTCTTGACACTTTGAACCAAAGCATACAACTCTTTGTCATAGGTGGGGTAGTTGATCACTGCTTGAGTAAAAGTCTCTGAATTGTAGCAAATAGGCTTGCGGTGCTGCATCAATATTGCTCCCATGGCATATCCACTGGCATCTATCTCTATCTCAAATGGCTGCTGCAAATCGGGCAAGGCTAAGACCGGGGCGGTGCTGATCTTTCCCTTCAATGTGTCGAAGGATTTATGCTGCTTACCTCCCCACTGGAAGGCTTTCTTCACACTTGTTAAGGCATGCAAAGGAGATGCTATGTATGAGAAGTTCTGAATGAACCTTCTCCAATATTGAACAGCTCCTAAAAAGCTTCTCACTTCAGTAGCATTAGTAGGCTTAGGCCAATTGACAATTACATCAACTTTTGAAGGATCAATTTTTAAATTTCCACCTCCTACAATATAACCCAAGTAAACTAATGAAGTTTTTCCAAATTCACACTTTGACAATTTTACATACAATTTCTCCTTTTTCAAAGTATCTAATACTTGCTTTACATGCCCCACATGTGCTTCCCAAGTTTTGCTAAAGACCAATATATCATCTAGATAAACAATGACAAAATCATCTAAGAATGGCCGGAAAACATCATTCATTACCCGCATGAAGGTTGCAGGTGCATTGCAAAGCCCAAGGGGCATCACCAACCACTCAAATAGACCTTGCTTGGTCTTGAAGGCCGTCTTCCACACATCACTTTCTGCAATTCTGATCTAGTGGTAGCCACTACACAAATCCAACTTGGTAAAGAACACAGCATCTTTCAACTGGTCGACCAAGTCATCGATGCGAGGAAGCGGGTATCGATTCTTGATCGTGATCTTGTTGAGAGCCCGATAGTCAACGCACATCCTCCATGTGCCATCTTTCTTCATCACCAAAACAATTGGCGAACCACATGGAGAGGAGCTGGGTCTGATCGCTCCTTGGTCCAACAAGTCTTGAACCTGCTTCTTAATCTCTGCCATTTGAACTGCGGACAACCTGTACATGCCCACATTAGGAAGAGGGGCATCTTGCTAGAGATGAATCTCATGTTGAATCTCCCTTTTGGGAGGCAAACCTACAGGTTCCTCAAATATTTCATCATAGTTAGCCACAATATCAATCATAGCCTTTTTATGAGAAGGATCACAACCTTTGAAAGCATCGGATGCTTCAGCATCTTTTGCTCTCACAACCATGAGCATGTATCTCTTATTAGTGTTGATGAGCCGCTTCATCTGTCCTGCACTAACAAGAGAGGTGTTAGCCTTCATACTGTGAGCTCTCACAATGTACTCCACCCCATTTTTTGTGAGATGGTACTTGTTCTCATGACGAAAGAATACTGCTTTTCGATCATACAAGTATGGACTTCCCAATACAATACCGCAGATGTCAAGAGGAACAACATCTAAGTCCACCTCATCGATCAACTTTGAAGCAATAGCAAACCTTAACCTGCATTGCTTAGTCACTTGTAGCTTAGCGTTATCACATACCCATCCAAGAGGATAAGGCTTGGGGTGAGGTTTAGTCTGTATGCCCAACTTCTTAACAACTGATTCTGAGATCAAATTTACTTGAGAACCCGGATCAAATAATGTTTCAATCTTTGTATGCTTAGACACAACTCTGATGTGAAACAACTCACTTCTTCTTTTATCATTTTCTTTAGAAACATGAGTAGAACTTGAACCAGTATGAGGAGTTTTGTTACCTTGCATTCCCACGGCTGTAATCCTGGTTTCATCACCTAAGTCAGAACCCAAATCTTGTTGCGCTATTGCAACGGTCTTTTTCTTCTTTTTGCCTCCAAAATGCTTTGGCCTTTGTTCAGGATGCAACTTCCAACAACTTTCTTCATTATGCCCATCATTGCCGCAATGTTTGCAATGGAGCTTTCCTCCTTCCTTTTTGGCAGTAGTTGTCTTCTTGCTCTTGTCCTTCTTTTTGGACTTGTAGTTTTTGTTGGGATTGAAAGGCTTCTTCGAATGGTCTTCTTGCAAATGCTTCCCCCTGCTCTCAAGATGAGTAG
>LPNX010186506.1:7304-94269 GCA_001517045.1 Pseudotsuga menziesii | reverse complement strand
TTATAAAAACATTCATTTACCAAATTTTAAAACAAATTTTATAAATTTATAAAACAATTATTTACCAATTTTATAAATAAAACATACATTTACCAAATTTATAAATTGAAAAACAATTATTTAAACTGTTACCTCTTGACTCTGACGCCATCGTGACGAGGTTGGGTTGCTTCGGCGTGCTTGGGTTGCTTCAGGGTACCAATCCTTACGTCGCTCTTCGTTCCTCGGTCGAGGTTGCACAGTGGAATTTTGAAAAAAGATGGTTGCGGCCCCCGCGGCCTCTTTTTATAATTTTTTCGACAGAGGGACCTCGGTCGAGGTATGTACCTCGACCGAGGTCTATACCTCGACTGAGGTATTTATTAACCCTCGGTCGAGGTTTTAATACCTCGATCGAGGGTTAAGAAATACATCGGTCGAGGGCTTAACAAAACCTTGGTCGAGGGCTTGATTAAACCTCGGTCAAGATATTAAAACCTCGGTCGAGGGCTTGTTAAACCCTCGACCGAGGTGCTTTTTTCTATTTTTGCCAAAATGCACTTGCCAAAAAGTGTTACCCAGGTCCGCGGATTCACCCATAGATTTCTCAAGAAGCAGCTTGAAATAAATATGTAAACTCATTTAAACTTCAAGGTTTGAAAATGGAAACAGTAATACATAAACCCCTTATCAATTTACATTACTATGTAAACGTAATTGTACACAATTGAAATTATACCATAGATTTTATAACTCTGCTACTCTTACTCTGTTTGTAAAGAATTAGCAAGGCATTTTTACACTTGATGACTATGATAGATATTGAATAGTTCAATAATCATTAAGAACCATAAATTTATTTCTACTAGAAAGGAGGACAGTTAATGAATCACCTCAATAAGCGTTGGAAAATTGTTTAGCATTTATTTTCTTACTGAGCTTTTATTTTCGACGAACTTGTATTAAAATACTTTAGAATTTTGACAAGCAGCACCCGAACTTCTTACCTGTAGTCTGTAAGAACAGGAAAACTTTCTGCATTAGCTCGAAAGCTAAGTAAGCCCAGTTTTGCATGACAGTCCCACCTTGTGGTCGCAAAGAGAAAACAAGTCAGTAAACTGAAAAGAATTGTTCTATATTTAAACATAACCAATAGATAATTCAGATAATGAATTGGTAACATATAACTAATTTAATAATTATTTTACTGAAATTATGAAAATTATATGCATTTAAAAATTTTAAATTTTTCGGAAAATTTGGGGTTTTGACAAGACTTAAACAATATCATATCATATTGAAACATAATTAAAATCATAGGTAGAGGTGAGTCTTAATAAAATCATAATGATTTTGTAAGAATGTGAATGAGAACTAATAATTATGGTTATGATTCAACTAATTAAACTCTTTTCCCATGAAAATTAAAATAAATTAACATTTTGACACCATGCTGCTATAATGTTGTAATTTTCATTCGGATCATCATTTGGAATTCTATTCGAACCGACATTCTACCCTTCTTATGGACCTTCTATTCAAAAATACACTTTACTAGATCTGGTTGATCCTAATTATGCATTAAGTTTTCTGGGTTGTTCAACACATAATATGATGTTGTAAACTAGCTTTATTAAATCTTCGTTGCATTTTCCATCATAGATTAAAACAATCTTCCGCTAATTGAATTATCCTGAAAAACACCTACACTTTTGTCAGAAATAAACGAAACTTTCTATAAACATTCATAAAGTAAAAACAGTTCTAACTTTCCCCCAAACCAAAAATATGGTATGTCCTCAAGCCATCAAAGAAAAACTGATTGATTTCCAAATAATTTAACAAATAGTTCTAAAATGTTGTTATTATTTATGTAAGAAAAAGAAATACTAATTATAAATGAAGATGATTCAGATATGTATTTACAAAAAAATATCAGTGCTTAGGGAGACCATACGAATAATGATAGTATAATTGATGCGTAAAATGCCATAGGAGAAGCTAGTCATCCATGCCTCATTTTAAAGATCTATTGTCATCCAAATAATATTTTAATTTCACCCTGGAGTTCGTGAGATTTCTATAGATATGGGTCCCATTTCTAGAATAATCATATCCTAGGTTTATTGAATTAGATGACTGAGTCCAAGTCCAACTTACAGCCATTCTCTAATGGCATGATAAAGAATTGGCCTAAACATGTGTTTTTTTCTATGTTTTTACGAACCATGTGCATAGCGATGCATTAACCAGATCTCTTTTACCTGATATTGCCCCGCTACCAGCAGGCCTGTTCAATACCCTGGCAGGTTTATCTTGGTACCATTCAAGCATGGCCCCGCTTCCAGCGAGCCTGTTCAGTACCTCGATGGCTTTACTTGCACTTACCAAGATTCTTTGTTTAAAGATGTTACTTAGCATGGAACCACTTCCAGAAATCATGTTCAGTAATGTGGTGGGTTTGCTTCGTATAATGGTTTTAGTATGTGGAAGTCGGTTGGTACTTAGAGCGAGTTAAGCCTGCTAAACACATAATTCAAATTTTTGAGAGCAAACCTTATAAGTAATTTTTATAATGGACTAAATTATAGATCATGTCAAAAGATAATAACTTAAAGCTGTCTCTTGACTTGTCAGCCTATCTTCTTCATAAAAGAGAAGTAATGTTCCCCGGAAGTAGAAATTTCACTTACTCCTGAGTCACCTCAAAAATTATTAAGAGACAAGTTTTGATAATGAGTACAAGATGAACTAGTAGTCCTTAGGTGTAAAATAGAACTTTGGAGAACATGAATATTAGAGTAGGTCTTAAGCAACTACTCTAATGATAAATCAGAAATGTGCACGTCTGAATCAAAATACCATATATAAAAGTATCAAGAATCATAGAAGAAAGTGGTTTGGAATGATATAACAAACACTTTAACCTTTCACCATAAATTTCAATTTTCAATAATAGCCAAAAAGGGAAAGAGTTAGGACACATTATGAGTCTTTTTAGAGCATTTCCCTTTTTGGATAATATTTCATGATCTGCTTATAGAGATGAGGTACTTGTAATCAAACTGAAAAACCACTTGTTAGATGATTCATATTTATTCATAACAAAAACATATATAAAATTTATCAAAAATACGGAAAGGAAAAGAGTATTCCTCTTTTAATTGACAAAATTCCATAGGGTGATCATGGGAACAAATCCCCTATATAAATGTAGTCATTTTGTTAGGAATGAATCTTATTTATTCGAATAAGAAAACACATATCTACATATATATACAAATGATGACAACCCAAAAATAATTTAAGGATCAAGAGGAGGACGAATGACTTCCTCTTCAACCAGCTCCATCTCCTTTTGTTTTAAGACATTCTTCACCAAATCTTGTCTATATATTGGTTGATGATAAAGTATAAGTCTGTGTCCATTTACAACAAAGGAATTTTGCGAATAATCAATTGTCTTAGTCTGTACTGACCCATTATAGAAGGCTGTAACTTACTCATATAAACCCATCCAATGGGTAGTTAATTTTCCTTTAATATTTTTATACCTTGAGTCAAATAGTAATGCCCAATCCCCAGTATTAAATTGCTTTTTCTTAATAAATTTATCATGCCATTTCTTCCTTTGATTTTTTATTAACATTGTCCTTTGGAGTGCATATTTCCTAATCTCATCTAATTCATTAATCTATAAAATCCATACCTAATTGTACAGCCATACAAAAAGTCTTAACTTGGAATTCAATAGGTAAAAGGACTTGTTTCCCATATACTAACTCATAGGGTGTATGTCCAGAAGTGTTTTTCAAGTTATTCTACAAGCCCACAAGGCCTCTGGGAGTCTATCTGCCCAATCCTTATGATGTAGGTGAATGGTATTGGTTAAGATAGCTTCCAATACCTTGTTAGTTGATTCCACCTGGCCATTATCCTTGGGATGATAGGGTGAAGACTTGCAGTGCCGGATTCCATACTTCATTGTAAGTTCTTTCATTAATTTAGAAGTGAATTGAGAACCTTGGTCAATGAAAATTTCCCTAGGCACACCAAACCAAGTAAATATCTCTTCGTATATAAATTCTACCACATATTTTTCTGTGGCTCGAAACAAATCTTTATCTTCCACCCATTTGGTCACATAATCTGTGCAAACCAGGATGTACTTCTTTTTGCAGGACATGGGAGATATTGGTCCTACAAAATCAAGATCCCATTTATCAAAAGCATCAATCATGAACTGAGGCTGTAAAGGCATCTCGTCAAATGATGTAGGCCTACCCATTCTTTGGCAACTGTCACATCGTCTAACATACCTGGAACCATCCTTAAAAATTCTTGGCTAGTAATAACCGAAATGCAACACTTTATATGATGTCCACTTGTCGAAAAAGTGTCCTCGACATGGCCCATCATGGCATGCACGGAGGATTTTTGTCATCTCGTCCTCTCATACACATCGTCTGATAATAAGATCTGGGCTGGTACAAAAAATGTCATTATCAACCTAAGAGTAGTTAGAGCTTTGGACTATAATACGATGTTTCTCGTGTGGGGACAAGTGGTTTGGTAACTTCTCAGTGCTAAATAATTAGCAATGTCTACAAACCAAGGGGTTTGAACAGACACATCAAATAGATGTTCGTTAGGGAAAGTATCATCAACAGTTTTGGCACCATCATCATGTTGAATGTGAGAGAGGAAATATGCTACCAAATTCTCTCTACCAAGTGGGTCAACAACAGTGACATTAAATTCTTGTAATAGAAGAAGCCATCAGGTCACCCTACCATTGGTAATCGGTTTATTCATCACAAATATGATGGTAGAATAGTTCGTATACACAAAAAATTCATATCCAGTGATGTAATGGTGAAATTTATTGATAGAGTAGACTATTGCCAGAAATTCATTTTTAAGTAATAGTGTAACTCAGTTCAGCAGGAGTCATATTTTTGCTAATAAAATATATGGCATAAGATGATTGGCCTTCTTTTTGACCAAGAACTCCTCCTATGGCCATGTCAAAAGCATCAATAGATATATGAAAAGGAAGGGACCAATCAACACCCCTAAGTATTGGTTCCAGTGATAGTTTAGCCTTTAAGACCTCAAAAGCACTTTGACAGGGTCCATTCCATTGGAATTCTATATCCTTCATAAGCAGTTTAAACAGTAGTGCAACTATTTTAGGAAACTTTTCAATCAAACGACGATAGTATCCTACATGGCCAAGAAATATACTTACCTCCTTTTGAGTTTTTGGAGAGGGTTTACCGACAATCACTTTTATTTTAGTAGGGTCTACCTTGATCCCTTGTGAATAGACATGATTCCCCAAGACTGTACCTTCTGTTAATAACATATTACATTTTTCATGTCTAAGGGATAGGTTTGTTTATTAGCATTGGATCAATACCTTCTCAATATTATCAAGAGCTTAAAAGGTATTACCATAAGCTATAAAATCATCCATGTACACCTCTACATAGTCGTGTATAAGATCAACAAAAATTCCTAAAACTGCACGCTGAAAAGTGGCAGGTGCATTACATAAGCCAAATGGAAAAACTCTATAGGTGTATGTTCCCCAAGGGCATGTAAAAGTAGTCTTATAATGATCCTCAAGTGCTATCAAAATCTGATTATATCCACTCTACCCGTTGATAAAAGAAAAGTATTGTCTGCCGAACAAGGTATATAGCACTTGGTCGGTAAAGGGAAAAGGAAAGTAGTCCTTAAGCGTGGCCTTATTCAGTCTTGGAAGTCAACACAAATACGTCATTTCCATATGAATTTCTTTGGGACTACCACTAGAGGAGATACCCATTTACTATCTGAAATTGGGTAGATGAAATCAACATTGAGGAGTTTTTGTAACTCTTCTTTAACTATGTCTTTCAAAGTAGGATTCATCCTCCTTTAAGGCTTCCGTATAAGGGATATACTGGAATCCATGTAAATATGGTGAATACAAGTGTTAGGGTGTATACCCTTCATATCAGCGTACTCCTATGCAAATTATTCGGATTGACTTTTAAGGACCTTAATCAACTGTTCATGTTGACTTTCGATTAACCCTGCATTTATGTGTAGAAATTTTCAAGGGCTAACTAATTTGCAAGGTATCGTATAAGACCCTATATGCTCTTCAATTGCAAAGACACATGGTGTATCCACAAATGTTTAGAGGGCCATATTTTCTTGAAACTCATCTCCAAAAATTTGATCAAATTGAGCAAAAGACTGAGGAAAATCTATACAGGTTGTTGAAGAAACAAATTGGTTTAACACATTCTCAGTAGTCTACTCCTAAAGTACCCGGGAGTAGTCACTAGGAAAGAAAATATATTCAATATTTTCATCCCCAAAGGGGCAGTCTAACCACCACAAATTTTCAGTTACAAGTTGTGTTGGGGGGTATAAAGAAAGCTTTTGTGTGGACAACCCATTAGAAATGGTCATTTTCCCATCCCTACATCCTATGAAGGCATTAGCAGTAGCGAACCATGATATTCCCAATATAATAATATGTCCTTTAGAAGGATCCTTTGATTCTACTACCATGAAATAAATAGGATATTCCCATGAAGTTACTAATACAAAAATGTCATCCAGAACCCCAACGGGTTTCACCGTAGTACGGTCTGCTAGTTCCAGAATTGAGGGGGTCGGTCAGAGAAATTGTCCCAACTGTAAAACTTCTAAAACTGTGGTGGTCATCATATTAATAGCAGATCCTAAATAAATAAGTGTATTTTCTATGGAAATATTATTTACAATAACAGTTACTACTGGGCTCCCTGGATTTGTATACTTTGCAGTTCTAGACTGGTCCATCATACATTCAGACATCTCTCCTATAAAATGAATTGTGCGGGGGTCTTTCTATTTCTTTCCTGGTTTCTTAATGCAAAGTTCCTTTATTACTTTACTGTAAATTGGTATATCCTTAATATCTTGTAATAGAGGGATCTTGACACAGACATTTTTTAGTTCACTTAAGAATCGTACTCAGGATGAATTACAAGTCTTTCTATTGCTAATCGTTCCAGAAATGGAGGGATTATTTGTTCCTAAGTTGGTTCCTGATGAGGATGGGTATGCAAAGAAATCTTTGGAATATACACATCCTACAAAATAGCATCATTCATGACTTCATTGGGATCTTATTCCTCTTCATTATCTTCACGAATGATGACTGATGATTTGGGTATGTCATTCACAACTCTTCCATATCGTAATTGTATATCATGAATGGGTACAGTAGAAATAACATAGGATGGAAGAGTTTGCAACTCAATGCTGTTAAGAGCTTGAGATGGCTTATTTTTTGGGTTAGGTATCGACTGTGCATGTAATAATGTAGTTCATGGAAGGTTTTTATTCTGGAAATGATGAGGTTGTTGTGTAATAAGGGGAACTGGAGGCACAAACCCTGGCAAAAATTGATGGGTATTGGCTAGATGCTGAGGATGGGGATGATTAGGTGCAGAGATAGGTGGTGAATGGGGGTAGGATTTTCCTCTCCACCCTTATGGCCAATATTGATGCTGAGTAAAATGAGGAGGAGGAGGATACCAAGGTGGCCAATGTTGCCAACTTGAAGTGTTCGATTGTTGAGGTGGTTGGTAGGGTTGGTAATAAGGTGGGGGCTCTGGTGACAAATTATGATATGGTGGTTGGTCCCTTGATTTCCAAGGATGCCTCCTATATGTTTCACCAATGTCCCCACTTTTATATATGGCTTGTAACCTAGGAAACGATGGGCAATTGTTTGTTGGATGCTCCTTCATACATATGTGACATACAAAGATATTGTTTAATGGGCATTCCCATTGGGGATGTTTAGTCCTACATCTTAGGCAGAAAATGCTCATTACTGCATGTTCTTCCTCTTTCCTCTTATTAGCTTGTAACACATCTAGTTGGGAACCCATTTCTCCTAAAATATCAGTTTTGAAATTCTCCAATAGGTTTCCCAATTCTACCCTTGTGACTCCTCCAGAACTGGGAGTGTTTCATTTTAGATTTCTATTGTAAGGTTCCTGAAGATTTCTCCCAATTTTCTCCCTACTTCTACAGTAATTTCTACACATATCCCCAATTTGTGCAAAAGGTTTATGAGAGATATCACCAGATTCCATGAGATTGAGGTTTTCTACCAGGTCTTCTTAGATCCCTTTAAGTATGAGTGTTCGTACTGCATATTCTCAGAGGTCATTATATTTAGCCTATGTAATGTATAAATAAACCTCTCAAGATAATCTTCCAAGCTCTCATCTTTGAGTTGTTGTATCTTAAAAATATTGTTTCGAGAGTCTCTGGGCTTGCAATACTCTTGATATTTCCGCAAGAATGTGGTTTTCATATCTTCCCAAGTCTTGATACTATATTCTCCTAATCCCATGAACCATCTTAAAGCAGAATCTTTCAGTGTAGCAGGGAAAAGTTTTAATTTGTGAGAATCTTGTAGATAATTATAGATTCTACAGAGGATGTCAAACTCGAACAAAAATATGTCTGGATCTTCATTACTTTTTCCATAGAAATTAGGTAAGGAGGAAGGAGGGATGTTCTTCATACTCACATCATGCCCAGTGTCTAAAATAGGGAACTCAAAGGTAGCCTCAGTTCGATTCTCTCCTTATCCTTCTTCATTTATAACCTCGTCATGATTTTCATTCTCTCCTCGTATATCCATGTAGATTTGATTCTTAAAGAGTGTGTACCTAGGAGGCTCCTTCCGAGGTGATAATGGGGAGTCCCAATGTTCTTCTTTGGGGGAGATTATCCTTCAATCAACCGTGTTTTTATTAGGTTCTACAGGGATGGTAGGTACTAATGTGGAGGTTTCAATCTATGAAATAACTGTATTTTTCAAGTTGCCAAAGAGAGCCTTTACCTGGGTAGGATCAATAAAATCAACGAAGTTCGGGTCTCCTACTAGTGAAAAATTTGTATCATTCCATTTTGGAACTAGTGGAGGGTTAAGGGTTCCCAATGGCTAACACTCTTGAACTTCTTCGGAGATGAGGTCCTTAGGACGTCCCTCTAGGATTTCTTCACCTTCTATGGCTTCTCCTATAAAGTATTTAGGTTTCCAAGTGGAAATACTTCCTACATGTGTTCTCTAGTACCTTTCTTCTGAGTTAGTGGTTAAGGTGTTACGCCCCCCGTAAAGGTTAGTATGAATTTTAACAAAAAATTGGGAACTAGTTCTAATGTATCTACCTTTTGAATCTCTAGGTCTCTTCATGAAAAGCTAAACTAAACGAAAACCTACAATACTACTATTATTGTTGGATTTGGGGCTAACATATGTGCAAGTTCTTACCTCTTGTCTTACCGCTCCCCTGCTAACAGCCTATTGCTAAAATTCATAAGGGAATTCTACTTATTCTACCTTACCGAACAACTTCCCAGCAATAGCGCCAAAAATGTTGGGTGTTTTATTGTCTTAATTAATTCACCAAATATTTAATTATCGACTGAGGTTTGTAATCTTAGAGTTGACACAAAATATATGCGAAGGTAAAAGGCTTCCTAAGGTGTCGTGGAAATAATTTAACAAAGAAAATATCGAAAGATCTTTTAAAATGAAAAACTGAGTCAAACTCCAAAAATTCAACTACTAAGGTAATTAGACTGAGACAAGACTACTAGATTAGAGAAGTATCGATCTATACTACTCTACTCTATAAACAATAAAATATATATACACAATATTATCCTAAGAAAGTAAACAACCCGCTAAAGTGAAGTCTATTAATTAATTATTCTGCTTTTTAATCTATGAATTAGAAATACTAAAACAAATTCAGAACTCTTACTATATGAACACAAGAGATTATATTATTTGAGACAATAATACAACTACTTATTTTATCTAAGAAATCCAATAACTAAACTATACATGCGATTGACAAATATACAATAATTAAACTAAATTGTTTAATTTCATTCTCCTTGAGGATTCTGAGGGTATGCATTCATTGTGATCAGGACTAGAGAAGGAGGTGTATCAAAATGGATTTCAAAAGAAATAAAGAAACTGAATGGGATTAAATCTAATTTAACTTCTACAAATAGATGTAAACTAAGGAGTGTCCAATTACAAGCGATAGTAAACATTTTGATTTATTCCATAAGAAAATGACTTTAATTGAAAAATATGTTATTAACAACTAATCTATCAATTAAGAAATGAGATTCTTTTAATGATTATGTTGAAGTTAAAAGTATACTACTCCTACATGAAACAAATGTAAGGAAAATATAATTTAGAAACAATTAGAAAACTAAATAAAGAAGCAAGTGGAAAACTTAATGAAGATGTCCTATCTCTAGATCAAATTCTATTCTATAGATCTTTTCAGTAAGTATAGAGAAATGAAAACAAATCCTATGCTAGAAAGGACAATCAAACTATTAAATAACTAATGTGCTTTCTAAAATTAACAAGATTAATTATAAATGTAATCTAAATAAGAATGAAGTACACTAAACTAGAGATGTAATTAACAAACTCTAAAACAGTAATGAATGAAGGAGTCAGAGACAAAAAGGAACACAACTTAAAATATGCTAAGATAAAAGGAAATGAAAGATAGGAATAATTATAGGACTTAATGGAGGCTTTAGGTGGTTTATACTAGGGTCCTAAACATGTACGACTACTATTTAATGACATAACATAATTCAAAATCTAAGAGAACCAAACTTTAAACAATAAGAAAACAGAACAGGAAATATTAAAGGCTGAATGAAGGTCTGAATGAGAGTGTAAATAGATATTATGGATGGGAAAAATAGTGCAAATTACGAAATAGATACTCTGAATGATATTGACATCAGCTGATTTATGCACATGAGCATGCAATGCAGAAAAGACAGTGATTAAACTTATTCAATACCTAAAATGACAGAGAAATAACTTGTGCTAACGTACAGTTAAAAAGAGAAACTATTTACTATTGCATAATAAGAAAAACTGAAATATAACTAAAGCTAATCTACAACTATAAAAGAATTTAAAAAACTAAACCTACCCTAAGCTAAGTCTGAAATATTAAAGTAATCTAACTCTATATACTTACAAATATGAAACTAGACAACAAGATGAAAGGAGGGATGAAAGAAAAACTAGAAGTAAGATACGCGCAATCGGTCACTTGCGATACTGGAAATGGAAACTATGTTAACAACATGATATAAATTATATTTTTCACAACAAGAACACGTTACAAGAAACAATGAAATAAACAACATCTATTTTTAAAAGAATCAAACTACATACAGAAACTAGAAATGTAAATTACTTAGTTGTAAAAAGGAAAATAATGAAAACACACAGAAATGGAAGACCGCTGGTTGTTGAGGGGCCCTCTCAGCAATCAGGGTTGCGCTTCAACTAATCAATCACTCACGGAAACAAAAACATGTATGCACAACTAGAAATGGAACTTATATTAAATTCAGAACAATGTTTACAGAGCTTCTTTACTAATGGCGGCTAACTGGCTAATTCACTAACTAGTCAGATTCTCAGTTGGAGATTAATTTATATAGTTTTTACATGGATGAGCAAGTCGACCCTTTCAATGGTCGACCACTCTAAAAATAGTCAACCTTATGTTGAAATATTGTAACTTCGAATAATATTCTATATGTATCTTTTTGTGGTCCCCGATGGTCCTACCGGGAGAACCACTTGTATTAATTTGTACCCCTATGCTTCTAATCGAAAGAACTAATAAGAGTCATGAGGTAGTCCCCTCTAATTGTAAAGGTGGGTCATTAGCACCCTAGTGTGGTTACTTGAGCCTACATGTGCAACTCAAGCCTACATGATTTAACTCGAGCCTACATGTCGGATGAGTTAATTAAAGTGAACGGATGAATATATATAGAGGTGTAGCTCTCCTCATTTGGTACACACACTCTCACTTGTGGAGCGCATTAGTGGAGGAGAGAGAAGTAGCTGGAGAAGGAGGAGGATCAGGCTTTGATCTCCTTGTTGGTTTTATCTTTTATCTTTTGGGGCATCTATATTGATGAAGTTTTTGCTGGGTTTTTCCCTTTAGGGTTTTCCCAAGATAAATCTTTGTGTTCTTTTTGTATGGTTGTGCTTGTCTATCTTTCAGTAATCCTATTTATATGCTTTTGTTATGAAATTGAAATGAAATACTAATGATCTAGATTAAGCATATGAAAATTCAACACCTTAACTGTTAACAAACAACCACATGACGATTGGCGACAACGCACAACCACCTTCCTAATCCTTTGCGCGTCGGTTCTCCTTGCGCGGGCTACGAGCATATGGATCCTTATCAACGTGGGCATGAAGCGTGGTGTCAAATGGAGAGGGAAAGATATAGAGCCTTCTATAGAAAGAACCATCATAGCAGCAGGATGCATGGACAACATAACAATGAAAAACCATTATGTGCATTAAAGTTTGGGAATATTCCAACTAACAGCGCAATGATTGATCGGAGGGATGTATGGCGAGCTGGATGTGATATGTGCATGTTAATTGTGGGTGCATGTACACATATAGGCTCATTTGGGAACCATCATCTACAAAATCAAGTCTATGTATTAGACACATTTATAAATATCACATAATTACTAATAAAATCATGAAATAACGAAAGTAAACTAAGACTTGCATAAAACTCAAATATGTTTGTACCTAGGATTGAATGACAAGATGAATGCCAAAAAATATACCAAAAGGTAACAAAAGTGATGCAAAAAGAGTAAATTAATGGTCAGGAATAGTGAAAAAATCGGGATCAACAATTATTATTACTCCAACTTAGGGATTTGCACTTGAAATCCAACTTCTTGATTGAGAAATGTTTTCATTTAGGTAATTCCTCATTGTTTGGATTATTATTAATCCTCCCTTTGACTATAGTATAATTGTCTTTTTTCCGTTCTTAGGAGGTCTTCATCACTCCACTAGGGCATGGGGGACACACCTATGGGACATATGCTACTTACTACACCTAATTTCATGAGTTTAGGTTCCCCAGGGACCAATACCTATAATTTAGGAACCCACTCTGAGTGCTAGCAACAATCTCCTTTAGTTGACCTTGGTAGGTAATCAATTATGTTCAGTTATGCTTCAGTTAACATTAGTTAGATCACAACCAGTTACCCTAGCACTAGTTTTCATGATTGAAGGGAGTGTTGACACCTTTGTTCAACTACCCTCATCATTTAACTGATTGTAGACTAAGTTTGTTATCTAGAGTTGCATTAGTGAGATCTAGAGGTGATTTTTCCCACACTGAGTTAGCTTCGGAGTCAATATGAGTTGGTAGATTCAAATATTATCTTAGGCATTTGAAGTATCCTATATGTATAACCATTGTATTACATATTAATTAATGATTCATGAATACAATCATATTATTCCAATTTTGTCTCTATGTGTGTACAATTTTTCCATGAGTAATTGATTATTCTATGCTAAATTCTTCTTTCTCTTTTGCAGTCTTTTCTTCACGTTTTAATTCATGCAATATGATGATCCAATGCTTCATTGAATTTAACGTGGTATTAGAGAGGTTATCCATGCATGCCTTGAACCTCGGAAACTTCCATTGATGCACCAGAAGCCATTGAGTTTCCACATAATTCCTAGAATAATTGCATTTCTCCTTCTATATTTTTTCCAGAGAAGTCTATTCAGGTGTGATGTACTTAGAGAAAGTGAAAATTTTGAAGTGAAGGCTGTTTGAGGTGAATTAATTTGAATTGAGTTGTTTTGCATTGTTTTTGTAGGTACATTCAAAGAATTTCTGAAGAATTGTTTATCAATATAGTTGTGAAATGGATAATTCAATAACTCTAACTCCCAAAATCATTATACCCTTCAATTACCTTGATTGGAGGGCAGGTTTCCTTGCACAACAAAGGCATGTACAGGATGACCATGGGAAGAGTAGTCAAACCCCAACAGTATATTGACAAATTGAAGTATCTATATAATGTTGATGAATATTTTGGCTACATGTGCATCCACATTTCCAGGGATCTTTTGTTCCATATTGATGGAATCAAGACTCCAAAAGAAGTATGGTATAAGCTCGAATCCTTGTTTGGAAAACAAGATGATTTGAGGGTCCATATCCTGGAAAATGAGCTCATAATATCACATCCCAATACATTCGAAACTATTAAATAGTTTTTCTCAAAATTCAAATCATAAGTCATGCAATGCAGGATTGAGAAGAAGCACGAGCAATTGGTGCTCTCAATACTGAGAAAACTTGGCTCATAATTCTCAGTGTTTTTCTATACTTTTCACTCTGGGAGAATGACTTCTCCTAATTGGTGAATTCCATCCCTTGACACCTTCATAGATTCTCTCATCCAAGAACAAGATAAGCTGATATAGATGGGATCCCTCAAAGCCTCTCCAAATCAAGCTCTCTTAGCTGGTGAGACAAGGAGTTCACAAGCAAGAAGGAAGCATAATGGTAAAGAGAAAATAAACATTTAATTTGAACCTAAAGATGATTTTTATCCATCATATGAAGCCCCAGGCTCGAGGAAGTACAAACATAAAAGGTTCGACAAGGGAAAGTGCTCTTATTGTAAGAAAGGAAGCCATACATAGAATTATTGTATGAAGAAGACCATTGATTAGATGGAAAAAATCCTTGAGCATAACAATATTGCACTCCTTAAAGCTGCAAGGAAGACTAACTCTAGAGAAAATACTGAAGATCACGATGAGAGATTCCATGCACTAAAGTCTAGCTCTTCAAAATCACATGTCTTCCTCATTGATTCAAGAGCCTCCAATCATATGGTTGCATCCAGATAATCATTCTCTTCATTAAAACTTACTGATGGTATGAGTATTCAGATGGGTAATGACACTCAAATTCAAGCTGAAGGAAAGGTTTCAATCAAGTTAAAACATGTAGTGTTCAAAGATGTACTCCATGTACCCTATTTAGCTACAAATTTGTTATATGTATACCAGATGACACATACCAGCCCACCAAAGTGAGTGGTATTTGGTCCTGACTCAGTGAAGATCTCAATTATCTCAACTGGGAATATTATAGGGAAAGGTGTTTAAACCATGCCTCCAAGGCATATGAATTCTCACACTTTCTGCCATACTCAGATCCAACAAAAACTCGGCTTCCATTTGAAAGGGAAGGTAGAACCATTCTATGTACACCTTTTGCATATGATAATGTTTCCATTATTATTTCAAATTTAGAATCTAAAGAAGATGACCTAGTTGAATTAGTTTATCAAATTAAAGATGAAGTTCACAGTGATCGAGATCCAAAACCAGTCACTACTCTCAATCCTAGGCCTAATGGGCACAAAAGGTTTTTAAGGCTGATGGGAACATGATTGGATAATTATTTGACAGGAGGAGAAGAAGATCCCATTTTCAAAAATATAACCTTACGCTATGTCAATAAAATTCACTTCCTTCAGATAGGTGCAACAAGCTCCCAGAGAGATGCGATATGATGGTAAGGACTGATCAACAATTCTGCTCACTGAAAAAAATTGGATCATGTCACTTCTCCTCTAGAAAGAAGAGACAAAGGAAACATTCCTTCTCCTATCTGTCATCAGTTTGAAAGAAGATGGAGAGGTTCACCTGCACAGTCCCAGGATACTAGTGCACATAGGGACCATCATACTGCTTCATTACACAACATAGATGCATGTTGCATAAATATTTTAACAATTTTTGTATTCACGGAGTAATTTTCTCTTGATATGGAAGCTTGATCCTGATTTTCTTGCTTATTTTGAGGGTGGGTTTTTCCCATGAGGTTTTCCCCATTTCCTCAGTTTTATTAAGAAGTTATTATTTTTTGCATTTAGATTATATGGGTGACCTTTGGTCTTAGTTTTCAGGGCCCAAGTTGTCATAAGTCAGGATTAAGGGAGGTTGTTGGGATTATTATTAATCATCCCTTTGACACCATAGTATAATTGACTATTTTCCTAGCTTAGGAGGTCTCCGTCACTCCACTAGTGCATGGAAGACACACCTAGAGGACACCCGCCACTTACTACACTTGATTACATGAGTTTAGTTTCCCTGGGGACCAATCCCTATAATTTAGGAACCCACTCTAAGTTCCACCAACAATATCCTTTAGTTGAGCTTGGTAGATAATCAGTTATGTTTAGTTATTCTAAAGTTACCACCAGTTATATAACAATCAGTTATCCTAGCTCCAGTCTGGATGATTGAAGGGAGTGTTGGCACTTTTTTTCACCTACCCTCATCAGTTAATTTATTTTAGACTAAGTTAGTTATCCATAGTTGCATTAGTGAGATCTAGTGGTGATTTTTCCCACACTAAGTTAGCTCCAGAGTCAGCCCGAGTTGGTAGATTCGAATCCTATCTTAGGTATTCGAATTCTCCTATATGTATAACTATTGTGTTACATATTAATTACTGATTCATGAATATAATCATATTATTCAAATTTGTTCTTTGTGTGTGTACAATTTTTTCATGAGTAACTGATTAGTCTATGCTAAATTATTCTCTCTCTTCTGTAGCCTTCTCTTCTCATTTGAATTCATGTTGGTTGATGATCCTATGCTTCATTGAATTTAACACTTATAAACAATCTATATTCCATAACTTGAATGTTTATTAGATTATTGACAACACACAACCAATGTGGTTTTTAACAAACACATGTACACACAATTTTTAAAAGAAAAGTATTAATGTAGAAAAAAATCCTAATACAATTATATGTTACTATATTAAAATAGTTTCTAACATTAGTACATATGTAACATTCACAAACTAAAGAGAATAACAACAATACACAAAACATCATAATGAAATATGTAACAATATCAGTATCACAATAAGTGATGATGTGATTGCATCGACCTAAACACATAAATTCAATAGCCAACTTCCATTTCTTCCTTTTAACCCATTGAAATAAATGTTTTTATATAATTCATAAAATAAAAATGAAAAGTATTACATTTCACTTATCTATCAAGGGTAGCATTAACATGAATAAACATCACATCATATAGAACTCCTATTAAAGCATTGGAGACACTGATTTTCATGTTGTCATTTCCATTAAGCAAGGGACTAGGTTGGTTGCAAACCAAATTTTGAATGAGAAAGATAGATGATCGCATCATTATCACCTTCAGGGTATTTTCAATTCAAAAATTCATGTTACTATTTATAAGAGTATAAGAAATAAACCATGGAAAATATAATTTCCATACGATTCGTTGCAAAAAGAGAAAATTTTAAATGTTGTTAAGTATGCATTGTCCCTATTATACAACTTGCAATTTAGGATAGTGAGGAACCACTTCCACCTGGGGTAGATAGAGTGCCCTGTTCCCAGCTATCATGTGTCAAACTAGATTTAGGTTTAATGTGAAATTTGTTCTTATTTTGTTTTATTTTTATCTTTTGGTACTAATTATTATGTTATAAATTTATAAGTAGGAATCCATATTTGGAATGCACTCACCACATCCACCTTCCATCAATCCATTCTTTGGGAAAATTGCACTAGCCATTGGTATCCTTATGTCCCCTTGTATGGTTATTCCTTACATCCTACAACCTATGGGGGTTTATTGTCTCCCACTCCCACCAGCGTTTCTGTTGGCTTCGCACATCACCTCTAATTCATCCCCCATGTTGCATCAAAAATGTGTGCATCCATTATCCTTTCTCAACCCCCTATTGAATCCACTATGGGTGCAACAAACCTCCTTGATTCATCTCATCATATTGCATCCACTACAATCGCACATATCTAGCTTTCCCTGTGTTGCACTATGAAATCCCCTATGGTTACATCCATTATTACTGCACCTATTGACTCTTCACCAGTGGTCCCTTAAGAGAATGTTTCTCATCCAAGTGCTCCACCTCCTATCCAATCTCCTCCATTTCCTAAGATATTCACAATGAGATCACTAATTGAATAAATTTTTATCTAACATGAATGTAATTGATTTTAGGAATTTTAATTAAATTGATTCATTTATTCTTGAAATTGTTGTAGTGAAGGATTTCAAAGCGATTAGGGACACATAGGAGGGAAACACCCTCACAACTTGTACCCCCATATTTAGTGAGTTTTTTAAATAAAATTATATTTCGTAGTGTTAATTAATGGAACTATTGAAAAAAAATCACTTGACCTTTTTTTCATTTTCTAGTATCCAAAATTACACACAATCTTGAGATATAAGAAGAATATAGTTTCCTCCAATTCTAAGAGGAGGAACATCATATTTGGGGATGCATCTAGTGGTGGAGAGGATGGTGAGGGTTAATGACCCATCCGTTGTGTATATTCACCATTATAGTATACTTTTGGGCATGAAGTTCCATTTTATCTATAAGGCATGAGCTAACATAATTTCATGTTTGGGCATGAGGTGCCCTTATGTATCTTAGACATAATGTGCCATTTTTGGAAATATGTACAATTTAACCAATTTTAAATATAGATACGTTGATTTATCTATTTATAGTCACTTGCATACATTTAATGATTACCATTAACACTTCCATGCCTCATTTCACACTAAATGTTTCAAGAATCAAATCAATAATAGATTTTTCCATTGATAAACCTATTTTTTTTAATATAGTTTTATTTTCTAGGTTACAATTTTTAAGGAAAAAACGAGGTACCTCCTCTCATTTTTAGGATGGTACCCATAATAAACACTGAACGTAAGTTAAAAAATTTAATTAAATAACCATATTCCAAAGAAAATATATATTACTCTAGCAGTAAAGAATTCAATCCAAATAGAAAAAAAGGTCTCTCTCCCATGCACACACCATTATTCAACATTGATTCAGAATTCATACACAGGTCATAATATCAATAACAAAATACAAATCATAGTATAATACTTATCTATAAGAATGTAACCTTATGTTAATGATCAACGCAATAAATTTTCTCTTAGTTGTAAGAATCCAATATTGACACTATCCCCAATCTACACTTTGACACAATTTCTTTTAATATAGGGTCGATTTATGAGGGAAATTTTCATAGTAGAACAAGAAAAAAGACTAGAGTTAATAATATTTATCCTTGTTACTTGCTTCATAATATCCACCTCTCAAAAAAAAATCAACCAATAATTTCTATATTTAAAACTTTGAGCATAATTGAAACAACTATGTGTGATTTGTTGTTACCTATTCCATGAACATCTTGAGGGAATCATTGACCATATGCACCATGAAAATTTTATATCCTTTAAGTTCTCTCAATTATATCATCATCCATCACTCATATATACCATCCATCATTCAGTTCTAGATGTCCATTGTCGTTGTCTCAGCAAGGTTTCCAAGATTGGACCCATAAATCCAAAATGTGCATTTCCTCTTACTAAGAAAAACCTTAGTTTTCTGGATTGATGAATAAAGAAATATCTAAGCCATTTGTGTCATGGGTGAGGGGTACCCAAACTATAAGCCACTACTAGGAATCCAACAGAGTCAACAGTTTGTTGATCCAAGTTTTGGTTTTCATGTTATGTCCAGTTGTGAGTTGCATCCCAAACTCTTTTAGGGAATCTTGCCAAATTTCTCCCTAGGAATAAAAACAAAATGGAGGAAATTTTTTGAGTCTCATAGTTGCTTGAATTTTTTTTAGGAAAGTCCCATGTTACCATGCTATTTGTACACCCTCAGGGTAGGATTTTCAAGATTGGATGTACATAAAACCAAAATGTGCATTTCCAATTTTAGTAAGCAAAACCCTAGTTTGTGAGATCAACAAATAACAAGCTATGATAAATGGGATCCATGGGTGAGGGATACACAAACTATAATCCACTATTAGGAATCTAACAATCAACAATTCATCAATGCGAGTCTTAATTTTCATTTTATGTCTAGTTGCAAGTTTCCTCCCAAACTCATTTTGAGACTCTTAAGAAATTTATCTGATGGCCTAAAAGCCTAACATACCAACACTTTGATTGTTATAAGTTGCTACAAGTTTGTTTGGGAAAGGCCTATGTGACCATGTTATTTTCACACTCTTAAGGAGGGTTTTCCAAAATTGGTCCCATAAATCCGAACTATACATTACCTCTTATTGAGAAAATCCCTATTTTTGCAAATCAACGAATAAAAACATATTGGATCGATGTGACCCATGGGTGACAAGTGCCCCAACTATAATCTATTTCTAAAAATCCAATGGATTTGATGATTCATTGATCCGAGTCTTGGCCTTTATTTTATATTTATTTTTAAGTTGCACCCCAAACTCATTTAGGGACTCTTTCCAAATTTGTTTAGGGGCATACAAAAATAACGAAGAAACATTTTTTAGTATCATAATTTGTTGCAATTTTTTTTTTGGTAATTCCTCTGTGAACGTGCTATCCATATGATATTGTGGATGAATTTTTAAATTGGACCCATAAATCCAAATGGGAATTTCCTCTTATTGAGAAAAAATCTATTTTTCTAAATCAAAAAATAAAACAACCCTCAATCCATGTGACCTATTGTTGATAGATACCCCAACTGTAATACTCTACCAAGAATCCAAGGAAGTCGATGGTTAATCAATATGAGTATTGATTCTCTTTTTATGTTGAGTTGCAAGTTTCCTTATAAACGCATTTGTGGAATCTTGATAAATTTGTCCCATGGCATAAAATCCTAACCAAACATCATTTTTTAGTTCCATAAATTGTTATAGTATTATTTGGGAAAGGTCTATGTGACCATTCTATTCATATGTTCTCAGAGAAGGATTTCCAAATTTGGTCCCATGAATCCAAAAAAAGAATTCTCTCTTATTAATCAGTGAAACCTTACTTTTCCAAATCGATGAATAAAATAAGCTACAACCCATGTGACTCATGGGTGAGGGATACCTAAATTGTAATCCATTATTAAAAATACAAGAGATCCGATATCAATTCGTCAATCAAAGTCTTAGTTTTTTATTTTATGTGTAGTTGCAGGTTGCATCCCAAAATAATTCAAGATCTCTTGACAAATTTATGCTACGACATGGAAACATAATGGAGAACCATTTTTTAGTATGGTAAGTCGTTGCAAGATTTTTTGGGTATAACTATGCGACCATGCTATCTACACAATCTTGGGGTAGGATTTCAAAATTTGGACCCATAAATTCAAACTATGAATTTCCTCTTACTAAGAAAAACCATAGGTTTATAAATCAATGAATAAAACAAGCTCAAAGCCATGCGGCCCATGTCATCCATGGGTGAGTAATACCCCAACTGTAATTTTTTCCCAAGAAACTAATAGAGCATTTGGTTCATCAATCGAAGTCTTGGTTTTATTTTTATGTCAAGTTGTATCAGAAACTCATTTAGGGAGAAAATTTGTCTTGAGGCATAAAAACCTAATGGAATAACATTTTCAAATATTGTATTTTTTTGTAAACTTGTTTGGGAAAGGCCTATGTGACCATCCTATCCACATTCTCTTTGGCTACAATCTCCAAAATTGGACCCATGAATAAAAAATGTGCATTGTTTCCTATTGAGTGAAATCCTAGTTTTCCAAATCAACGAATCAAAAAATATTGGAGCCATGTGACCCATGGGTGAGGAGTACCCCAACTATAGTCCACTACTAGGAATTTAAAAAAATCAATGATTCATCAATCTAAGTCATAATTTTCATTTATGTTCAATATCAAGTTTCATAAAAAAATCATTTAGGGACTCTTGGAAAATTTGTCTCGAGGCATAAAAATGTAACATAGAAACATTTTCAAGTGCCATAAGTTGTTGCAAGTTTATTTTTCCATGTACTACATAGTCCTACTATCCTAACTCTCTTGAGATAGGATTTCCAAAATCGGAATCATAAATTCAAAATGTGTGTTCCATCTTACACTAGTTTTCCAAATCGACAAATAAAACAAGCTCCTAGTCATGTGAATCACGAGTGAGGGAAACCCCAGCTGTAATCCATTTCTAGTGATCCAATGAAGTCAATAGTTATTTGATTCAATTCCTAGTTTCCATTTTATGTCTAGTTGCAAGTTTTATCCTAAACTCATTTAGGGACTCTTGGCAAATTTTCCCTAGGGTATAAAATCCTAATGTAGTAGCATTTTTTAGTACTATAATTTGTATCAAGTTTGTTTCGGAAAGGCCTATGTGACAATGTTATCCCCACACTCTCGGGGTAGGATTTACAAAATTGGATCCATAAATACCAAATGAATTTCCTCTTATTAAGAAAAACCCTAGTTTTCTAAAATTGATGACTGAAACAAGATCCTATCCATGTGACCCATGGGAGAGGGGTGCCCCAACTATACTTTACTGCTAAGAATCCAATGGAGTCGAATATAGGAACCTTGTTTTATGTGGTTTTGAATTCTAAAGAATGTATAATAATTATTCCTAGAATGAAATACATAGAAACAAACGACCAACTATGATAAACTACTTCAAGGAAAAACACAATGAAAAGTTACTCCTAACCTGAAATGGTTGTGTTTCATGAAAATGGTAAGGTGAACACTACTGTGAAAAAAAAAGTAGGAATTGCACCTATTTGGCAATTTTAATTTTTAATTATTTAAGATTCTAACTAAAATATATTTTAAATATGTAAGAATTGCTTATTGTTTTAATGGGAAACTGAAAATTTAAAAACAACATTTGCGCATTCTTTAGTCAATTTCACTATATCTAATAAAAGTTGCTTCTAAAATGACAAAACATGAGAAATGAAAGATGAATATTTGAATATGATGTAAAATCACTAAGAATAAAAATAATGTAATCAGACTCTTCTTCAGAATTTGTGAGGGAAAACACCTGCTTCCATGTTTACTTAACAATTCCAGGTTTTCCAAGTTTAGTTGTTACTTCATATTTTCTCAACCTAGGAATTCTTCTAGTTTCAAAGGTTTTGGAGACTATTTTCAATGGATTTTCCTCTTGGACCTTCCTTTGGTTTCGTTTGCAGGATTTTCAAGGTCAATAACAACTCTTTTATTCAAAGAAGCATAAAAAATGGATTTCGAACTCAACCTGAATTTATTCATGGGTACTGTATGAGGTTTTCTCAACTAAACCTATGATATTTTTGCTTGTCCTTTTGAATATTCTTCTTATCCCTTTCATCAGAGTGATAACCTGAGGGTTGCTCCATCTTTTATTTGTCCTTCTTAGGATGAGATTGCAAACTAGGCTCCTTTACTACCAATTCATGACTTTTAATGTTCGTCTATTTTTTCGCCATTAACATCTTGTTCGGAAACATTATGTAATTCTTTTTGCTCAAGATATAATTGCACCTTCTTCCTTGAAGTAATTCCTTCCTACGTTTCAGACTTCCCTTTATTATATCTTTTACTAGTTGCTTTAAATCCATATCAGATAGTGGAATCACTCTGTTTCATGCTTGTAGATGTTTTAGGGGTCTTAGGTTTTTTAGGGGGATTATTTATTTGTTCCTATCAAGAATTAGACTCTTCGATTTCAAAAACAGAAAACAACAAGAAATGATTCCAATCCCTCTGAAACATACTTAACACTCGCATAATCAATAATCTAATGAAGTCCTGATGAAAAATGCTATCTTGGGTTCTATGAGGATGAGGCCTAACTTTAGCAGACATTTTGAAAAGTATTTTCAACAAATAAAATGGCAGATTCATCCTAGAGATTCCATTTAAATGAAGTAGAAATCTCATTTTATATAAGTAAACTATGGCATATCTACCTTTTGTTACTGAAATATCTATGAATTAGCTTCGATAGGTGACTATATTATTGTTTTAACTAGGTTCATGGGATTCCCTTTTTCCAATTGAGATTATGAAACTCCTTGAGAAAATGATTACAATATGCAATTTCAAGGTTTTGATGTTTGAACCAGTGTTCACCATCCATGGGTAAATATCCTACTATTTCAATTGTGACCTTTGTGACTTGGAAATTTAAATCGCATACTATAACCTTGTTACCATCAAAACCTTTATCAAACACCAGAGTGACCCCCAAGTGATGTTTCTGCAACTTTCCACATAAGTGAAACCAACCAGATTCTTTGATCTTGGTCACGAACTCTAGGTAACATTCCAGGAGCCCTTCTCCTTTGCATGGAGACATGTCTTTGTCTTATGAAATTACAAAAAAGCACAAATAAATGTAGAAGAAATATCCTCCAACATAACAAAGTTATTTTTTAATGAGGAGATACATATATTAGGTTTTGTTTCTATTTTGATTTAGTAGGATCATAATTACAATCTATGTAGATATACATATGTAAAAATTGTTTAAAAACGAAATGATCAAATCACAATGTCATTCTCCACGATATGATATCATTCTCCACCCTTCATAATTGAAAGGAGAACCCACGATCTTTGAAAGAATTGATTTAACCCGAAGTTGTCTTTGTAATAATTTCATGACTAATTTGGAAGCCTTGTCAAAGAGATTTGTAGAGCCAAAATATGAGATTCTGTAGCATTTATATTATTAATTTGGTAGCACCCTATTAAAACATTAATCAATCTTGTTGCAGAATCTTCCTTAATTTAGTAGTGCATCAATAAGGCCTCAATAAATCCTTCAACAAAACCAAAATCAATTCAGTAGCACATTTCAATCGGAATAAGCAGTCTTGCTAACAAATATCAACCCCTTCAACAAGGAAACTAGCTTGCTCACAAATCCCTGATAAGTTGCAAAAACACTAATTTACATAACATGCTCCATATAGACTATGCAATCTCTTAAATATTTTACTAACTAACAACCAATCTGAAACAAAAATCATAAATTAAAGCATAAATGGCATGCTACAAGTAAACTAGAGACAAGGATTTATATGAAGTTATATATTTAAATATGATTGTTAGGATTGGCTTAATCTTGGGGAAGTATAAAATCTAATATAGCAAATATAGGTGCATACTTAGGTACTATCACTGGCTCCTATCTGCGAATGATGTCCTCCCTTTGAGGCATCAAGAACCTGTAGACCAATGCCTTTTCTTTTTATAACAAAACCATTCTATAATCCCAACTCATACATAACTGTTACAATCTCTGCTACAATACTTCTGAACTGAAAACTTGAAAATCTAGACCTGTATAAATACCAATTTGAAAATCTATACATATTTTTTTCTTTGGGTTAATGGATTCCTATTCAATGAACTAACTAACTCACCGGTATTTCAATTATTTTAGGCCACCAACATCCTTAGTATACAAAGAATTGTTTGAGGAAACACCCATTAACAGGCCCTCCAACAACATCATGTCCTTCAGAATTTTGTAAAACAAAGGTGTTGTTATTCAAATCCTTTGAAACTCGAAATAGTACGAACCAAAGATTATCAAACTTACCAATATTTGACTTATCTTATCTTTGAGAATCCCATCTCAATACCAAATCACATGAATACAATTTATCCTCTTTTTCTCTTTTGTCAAATATTGCCTTAAATTTTCCCCGATGCACCTGTGTCTTTTCCATTAATGATTCTTTTCTTGTTGTGTCTCTATCAGTTGGAAAATCTTCCATTCGACCTAATTGGGTTCTTCAATCTCATCCCGCAAAAAATTCATAACTAGAAAACCAAGCTGGATAGAGAAACCTACGTTAGTCCCATTTACTATCTAAAAAGGAGAAGTACCTATGGACTTCTTAGTGCTAATCCTATATTCTCGAAGTGCATACTTTAACTTTGTGTCCCATGATTTCTTATTTTCTGACAACAAATTTTTAATGTTGTTAATGGGACTCTTATTTTTAGACTCTACGAATCCATTTCCCCATGGATAATAAGGTGTAGAATGTTTAAGGACAATATTATACCTTTTGAAAAATGAATCATTTGAGAAGAATTAAAGGTGGAGCATTATCAATTAGATTTTTCCATGGACACCCAAATCTTAGAAGAATGTATTATTCTGGAAAATTAATGATTACTTTATTAGTCACATTCCTGGTTAGAATAGATTCCACCCATTTGGTGAATAAATATGTGGTTGTTAGACTCCACTTATGATTCCCACTAGAGCAAGGATGTATCTCGCCAATAAAGTCTAATCCCCATTGTTGAAAAGGGAATCTACCATAATTGGTTTTAATGGTAATGACAACATATTCTTCCTTCTAGTTAATTTTTGACATTCCATGCATGCTATGACCTTGGAAAATAAACTAGAAAATAAGGACAACCAATAATAACCTACCCTTAGGATTTTTAAGGTTGTTTCCTTCAAATAACGATTACCACCACAATCTCTATGGTGCAAGTCTATGATAACTATATGAGCTTCAACTTCATCAATACACCTCAATATCACACCTCCTAGATCTTTCCAATATAGAGTTTGGTTCATAATGCAATACTTTAGAGATTTCAACTTCATAGATTTTAACTTTTCCTTATCAAAGTCAAGTGGACACTAAAAATTCAATAAAAAATATACAATATCTTTGTACCAAGGGGATGCATAATATTTTTCCATGACCTACAAATTTCATTACTCTCCTGTGTTTTTTCTACAATAGATTAATTTAGAATTAAATTCATTCTAAGTTCTTTACAATTATAATCAAGAAGTAATGTTGCTATACCTTGACCTTTTATCAGTTTTTTTTCTTTAATCTCTAAGTTGTATTCAAGGATTTCAGCAATCCACTTATATGTCTTTCCTTCATTGTCGGGTTGAATCAAAATATCTTTCACAACGCTGCAAGGAACATATGCAATTATCTTTTACTGTAGAATGTAAATTCTGAAGGATTTCAAGGACTTGACTAAGGAATAAGCCTTCTTTTCCACGGTGTCATACTTTAATTCAACATATCTCAGGGTTTTTCTAAATAAATAAATAGGATGTTCATAAACTTCATCATTTCTTTCCAATAAAACTGCAACAATGGTATCTTTTGAAGTAAAAGACAATGTCAGAATCTCTTTCGAATAGTCCAAACTAATGATAACAGGGGCCTTAGTCAAATCTCGTTTAATACTTTAAAAATAATTCCCAGCATCTTTACTCCATTTGAATTCAGTATATTTCCTTATCATGATTGTATTGTGTTTGATAATCTCATCAAAGTTAGAAACAAATCTTCTAAGAAAATTGATCTTACCTAGAAATGATTGTGTTCCTTTTTTTTCCTCGGAATATCATTTCAGTATTGCCACCACCCTTTCTGGATCAATATTTATTCCTTACTGAGAAATGATGTGTCTAAGGATCCTACCCTCTTGCATTTCAAAATTTGACTTCTTTGGGTTAAGAGATAAGCCATGCCTTCTGCACTTTAAGAATTTTTGCTTAAGATGTTTCAAGTGCTCTTCATATGACTTGGAGAATACAGTAATATCATCCAAGTATAGATAAATTATCTATTTCAGTCACGAAATATATATCCATAACTCTTTGGAATGTGACCCCTGTGTTCATGAAACTGAAGGGCATGTTATCATACATGAATGTTCCCCAAGGAGTAATGAAGGTTGTTTTTTCTTTATCCTTGTTATGTGCATCAATATGATTATATCCAGAAAAGCCATCAATCATGGAAATTATTTGAGCTCCAACCACTGTCTGTAGAATCTGATCCATTTTTAGTAGGGGATAATTATATTTTAGGGAACACATGTTCAAATTGCTAAAATCAACTCAAATCCTTATTTCACCATTCTTTTTTCTAACTAGAACAAGGTTATCAATCCAAGCTGAAAACCTTAGAGGAACAATAATTTTGGCATCAAGTAATTTTTTCAGCTCCTTCTTACTAATAGGAAATAATATTTGATTGACTTGTATTAATTTTTCCTAAATGGTTTTGTGCAAGGATTCAAAGGTATTTTGTGTTGAACTATGCTAGTATCAAAAGTTTTAAGGTCCTTGTTATGCAACCAAGTCCTAGAAACAACATAAATAGAGCATAGATAGAGCATAAATAGAACAAAAGAAAGTAATGCACACCTTAATAATGAAGAACAGAGGTGAATAGAAATCATCTTTGAGGGAGGAAACTCCTTAAATAGTGTACTAAGTACATAAGACACGACAAGATAAAATGATCACTCAAATGAAAATATATCCTTCCTCTATATAGGAGACAAAGGTGTACAGTAAAAACTAATAGAACCACTAATAGACCCAAGGAAACATCCATAATATTTAATACACCACAATATAGGGGGTAATGTGCCACACTATAGGGGGGAATGTGCCCAACATTTAGGGCTTAACATGCCCCTCCCCTTCAAACAAGCATTGTCATCAATGATTGGGTAGTTATGGATGCATCTGTATGAAGGACTCGTCTTCCCATGTCAAATCTGTAGCTGGTAAGTTCTTCCACTTGATGAGGTAATCAATAATAACTTGATTTCATCGTTGTTTAGTCCTTGTTTCAATGATTTGTTCAAGTTCCCATTTTCTTTTCATTCTTCAAAACTCATTTTTCAATGATGTTGATCTACCTATTGTTTCATCGTATTTTGGACATCTTCAATATTTGGAGAATTGCTTGTCGATGCTCTATGCGATATACCACTACTTGAACTTTCTTCTTTAAACCTTGATTGGAATATTGATTTATAGATGACTTAAATTTAGATAAATTTAAAATTTCAGCTCCTATAGGTATGAAAAATTGTCATATTGTATCCCGATGTATTCTCTTTCTGATGTCATAGGTCTAACCTAATTTGGATGCTCCAGTAAGAAGTTATTGAAAATATCCCAACCCTAGTTATTTTTTGTCTATCAGGAAGAAAGACCTTGCATGGTATTGAAAGTGTCCAATATTTATGATATGAGTCCAAAAAATCTACCATATATACCTTGTTCCATCCTCCTTTTGATGCAATGGGTCTCACTCAATTTGGATTTCGTAAGCCCTAGATATGAGTGTTTTCCGGCCTAGAACACTTTTTTCAAACCTTGATCAGAGGATTGTTTTAGGGTCGACTTAGAACTAAGGTAAAATTCGAATTTTGGCTTATGTGGGTCTGAAACTTTGTCCTATTGTATCCTGATATGTTCTCTTTCTAATTACGTAGGTCTCACCTAATTTGGATTCTCTAGTGGATATTTATTGTAAATTTCCCAACACTTCTTATTTTTTGTCCTTTTAGGATAGCGAACTTGTACAGTATTCCACGTGTCCAATATTTTGTATCTGAGGCTGAAACCCCTACCACATATACTATGGTTTGTCTTATTTTAGATGCAACACGTATGACCTAATTTGGATGTGCCAATAAAAAGTTATCGCAAATCTCCAAAACTTTTTATTTCTTGTCCTTTCATAAAAGCAAACTTGCAGAGCATGCCATGTGTACAATATTTTGTACCTGGGGATGAAAACTCTGCCACAATTAATTTGGTCAGCCTCTTTTATAATTTAATAGCTCTCACTCAATTTGGATCTTGAATGCTCTAGATATAACAATTTTCCCTTGAACACCTGTTTGAGACTAGATTTTGGGATAGTTAGAAACCCTAAGTTCTTCAAGGTATAGCTCTGATCATGTAATGAATCAAGATATGAAAAATTTACCACAAATTCTTTGTTATATTTTGGAAGTGGGCGTTGGGTTTCACTATCTGAATTGTTTAAGAAACAAATCTATAACAAAAATACCAAGATCACTTGTTTTGAAGAAACTAGTCTCGAGGAAAGAGCTCTGATACCAAATGTTATGCAACCGATCCCCATAAATAGCAAAAAAATAATAGAAAAAGAGAAAAAGAAACTAATCCACACCTTAATAATGAAGAACATAAATTAATAGCAATCCTCTCTAAGGGAGTAACCTCCTTACACAATGTACTAAGTACATAAGACAAGACAAGATACAATAATGGCTCAAATGAAATTATCTCCTTCATATATATAGGAGAAAAAGCTATACAATAACAACTAATAGACCCAATCTGACAACCATCATATTTAATACAAAACAATATAGGGAGTAATGCGCCACAAGATAGGGGGAAATGTGCCCAACATTTAGGGCTTAACTACATTCACAACAATATTCTAATTGATTATTGATATTTATAAAGGCTTTCATTTTGATACAATCGTATCAATTTGTTTAGTTTTTTTTCTATCACAACAAGGCTTTAATCGAGATGAGGCAACATATACGAAGAGTTGTAGCTAGAGTTGTATTTACTCTACTGTCAGGATTACTTTAATGGGATTGGGATCAAGGAACATTGACAACTGTAGGGTTCATGTAGACGTCCAACATACATGATTGGGGACGAAAATAGAGGCAATATTCTTATCATGGTTTTTTCAAACAACCTTCTCTTTATCTCATACCTGGTATGTTATTCTTCATATTCTATTTATTTATTTTTAGCTGGCAAATATATGATAATAGCCAAGGGAATTTAGGTATCTTCTTTACATTTTACTTTTGATAGAACAATTAATTAATAGTGGCAGGAACCTTAGATCAGTGGCAGGAACCTTAGATCATCTAGCCGCTAGGGGATGGGAAACAAATTTCAAAAATGGCATATCCATGTCAACCAATAGAAACATCAATAATGATTTTATAAAAAATTCAAAATAAATAAACAAAAAATAACTATATAAAAACATTGCAAAGTGAAAAAAAAATATTTTTAGTATAATCTTATTAATACATCTAACCGAATACCATATGTCCAATAACATAATAAAACAATTTAATTACTATTACTAATATAAATCAAATAAATAATTAACATAGATGTAGATGTGACACAAAATGACACACAACATCATAAAGATGATGTTTGATGCTAACATGACTCAAAGTAATGAAATTGGTCATTAATATAATTCAAAGAAGATGCAAACAGTAGTATTTTGATGATTGCATGATGCTACCATGATGCAACTACAACGCTTAAGTGAATAATACTTATGCAAAATCAATGCTTATAAACACTAGAGAAATGAAAAAAATATATATATGTTTGTTGCGAAAATTGCTCAATTTTTTTTTGGTTGGAAATTGTGACCTCAATGAATCTCTACAACATATATCATGAAATTGGAAAAACAGGTGAATTGAAAAATGAGATGTTGGTGCAACACAACAATGGCACCTAGTGCATCTATTTAACATCATATAAATTTGAAAAAAAATCTCAAAATTTACACAGTTTAATGACGTTATAAACAAACTAGAGCCATTTATTATATATTAGTTCCTTACACTATCTTAATGAGGAGCGATTTATTGTATATTAGTTCTTTACACTATCTTAATGAGGAAATTAAAGTTGTTTTTTCTATAATAAAATAAATTGATTATAAGTTTGTACATTAATGGTCATAAGTTCAAAAATAAATTTATGTTGTTTTGTGATAAGTTTTAAAGAAGTGTAAGGATATTAAAAAAAAAACGTCCAAATGACATTCAAAATCATTTGATGTTTCTGTTGTGATAAGTTTTAAAGGAACTTGTAAGGATCTAAAAACAAATGTCCAAATGAACTATTGTCGTTGTAATGCTATTAAAACTACACAAATTTAATAGAATATCACATAAAAACATTCCCATGATTCAAAATTTTCCTTCTTATCGGCCTTGTTAATAAGTTTTAGGTTACTTTTTCCATGCATTAGCAATATTTGAAATAGGAACAAAGAAGCCATAGTTTGAATGGAAAAGAAACACGAGAACAATCCATCAGAGTATCATCCGCTTATTGAAATAGATTCAACTACAGCTAGATCTAGAGGAAAGTTGTGAGCATTACGTTTGTACATAACTTCCATACCTAGGTTAGCACGATTAATGATATCAACCCAAGATGTTGCCTAATAATTAACATCATAATGAAACATTAAATATTATTCTAAGATGGAAGGAAAGGAAGAGGACATCTTGCTTACTTAATATATTATTATAATTCAAGGAGGGTGTGTAAGGGATGGATGAACTAAAATAGGTCCTCTGGTAAATGTAGAATCTAACCCATATACCATGGACAGCATAGAAATTTATCAACAAAAAATGAATTTATTTATGATTAATTCTTGATTTTAGTTTCCAAAATTGCCATAAATGTGTACTCATGTTAAATACAAACATACAATCGTAAATGGTAACAAAAACAAAAACTTAGAAATACAATTTACTGGACAACAAATTCCTCTCTCTCATCTCTTACAATGTGTACTCATATCACTAAAAACCATCAATATCTATTTGCAGCAGCCACTTCACCATGCAAAAAAGCTAAGATTAATATGTAAATAGACAATTATGTAGATGCATGTTTTCATATTGTGTACAACCAACATATGAAAGAGCATGGATTGAGTAAGCTAATTACGTCGATAGGTGTTTAGATATTATCTCAGATTTTGGGCTTCCTTGAGCATATCAATAAGATTAACTCGACTGTAACAAGTGTACAACAATTATTCATTTTGTAACGGTAAAAAATCTATTTACTAGAACTTCTCAAACTTCCACTTTCGAAAATACAAATAATCCATGAATAGAAATAAAAGTTGATAAAAATATGATATGATGATTACAATGAGGATATAGCACATATAAATAAGCTTGTATGGTGACTATTCACCAAAGGGATGTATCCCTTAATTAACTAGAATTAATGTTATGTTATTTTATTATTGTTTGTTGTCTTTATTATTATGATTACTATTTATATTTATATATATTATATTATGTCATATTTTTTATATAACATTTCCTTCCCCTTAAGGGAAGCATTTCCCTCAAAGCTTATTGAAGATCAGGCTTACGTCTGATTTCTTTCTTGTAATGTCATTTCTCGATATTTTGTGTTAGTAACTATGACACTTTACGAAACGAAACGATATGAGTTACGGATTCCCAAGAAAAAATGTCGCATCATTTGTGAAGTGGTCCATCCAAGATCTATCTTCAATGGAGTTCTTTGTTGATTTCTTTGTTGGATGGAACTTCTTGTTTTCTGCTTAGTTTGTTGATCTTGTGTTTTTTACTTTTTTGAAATAACTCCTTTGTTTATGTTCATTTTGACCTTGTAGTTGGTCAAAATGATTTTTATAATTTGGGTGTTCATAAGGAGTTCTTGTTCTTTGTTTTTTTACTAGATTGGATTCTTTTTTAACTATGACGAGGATTTTATTTTTATTTTTTTCTTTTTCCACCGAACCTTTATCATTCTTAAGGTTCCTCATCATTTTTTCGTGCGAATTCTCATCATCTTTAAGAGTCTGAATTTAGTCTATTATATATTGTGTATGATTCATAGGGTTACCATTCTCTTCAATATTTTCTATTAGTTTATTTTGAATATTTTGATTCTCCTCTTCGAGATTTTGATTAAATTGTGCATTATCCTTCACCTTCCTAATCTGAAGAAACAATTTTCTATTATGATCTCTTAGACTAGAGATCTCTTCTTCTTATTCCATTTTGACTTTCTCAAATTCTTTTTCCATCCTCTCTATTGATTTCTGATCTTCTTATGAAATCACCTTTGAGATGCCTTTGAAGTCTTCAGACAACACAACTCCTGAACTTGAATTCATTATAACACCCTTGAATGTGATCATTCTTCTTGTTATAGGAAAATGTCAGAAAATTCTTTTCGACATTTAAGATGAAAGTCCCCAATGTTTTTATCCAAGGTAAACCCAAAGTTATGTCAATGTCAAAGCTCAATCAGGAAATAACAATGAATTTCAATGTGACCATATATTCTCCAACATTCAGTTGTAAGCCACTTATTTCAAATTGTTTCATCTCTCAAAAGGATATCCCTCACCTATATTTGACTTGGGAATTGATAATTGGTTAGTGAAATCAATACTAATATAATTATTACTTTCAACAAGTGAAATAGAAATGGTGATATCCTTCCCTTCAATTGTCCCTTTAATTATAAATAGTATTGCAACATTTCTTTTTGAGGTGATAGGAAACGTTTTCTTCTTTTCAACATTAAAGTCTATATTCTTAAATTTTTTGAACATTTTGTCAATATCCTTTTTTTGGTCCAATAAATATGATTATTATTATTAAAATCAATATTAATATTATACCAATATGGAATAACCAAATATTAAAATTTGATAAAGAATATGTACCAATAACCCAATAATATATATCTATATATAAATAATAAACTTTTGAAACTTTTTATCCTTGATTTTATTAAAGAGTTACTTTATATCCCACGCTTTAGAAAAACCACACGTGGTTTTGTTTCCTTTTTTGTCTTTTTTCATTCAAATGATTTCATTCTTCTCTCTCATTATTTTCCTTCCTTTTTTTCTTTTTTTGTACTTTTGTTTTTGTTTTCAAAGACCGAATGATTCAAAAAAATTTAGATGAAGGCTAAAACCGAAGATATGCCCAAAGGCACGGAACCAAGCCCAAGAAGTACAAATAATCCATGAATATATATAAAAGTTGATAAAAATATGATATCATGATTACAACGAGGGTGTAGCCTATATAAATAGGCTTACATAGTGACTATTCACCAAAGGGATGCATCCCCTTAATTAACTATAATTAATGTTATATTATTTTATTTTTATTTTTTTATTGTTTGTTTTTTATTATTATGATTACTATTTATATTTATATATTGTATTATGTTATATTTTTTTATGTAACACATTTCATGGTTGTCATATCTTGTTATGCGTAAATTCATCTTGATTAAGATTTGAGCAATGGTTAAAGGAAGGGGTAACAATAATAGTTCTTTTTTAATGTTTATATCAATTAGTTTAATGTTTATATTATACCCGAAATTGATAACTATAATGATCTCGTAATTAGTTTAATGTTTATCCTACTAGTTTTTTCTACTTTAATTAAAATTGATTAGGATATTTATCTGAAAGAATAACAAGCACACCAAGATACACAAGACACACAAGACACACAAGACACAAAGATTTTCCTTGGGGAAACCATAAAGGAGAAAACCCAACAAACTTCCTCAAAATAGTTTCGTCGCTAATACAATATCACAAGATGGAAAAACCCAAGAATAAGAAGTCTTTTGCAAGTCTCTCTCTTTATCCTCTATTGAACTTGTCCTCTCTCTCCCAATGCGGACTTGAGAGTGAGTGAATGTGTGTTCAAATAGGGAGGGTACCTCCCTATTTATATTCTTTTGTTGTGTGAATCACTTAACTAACTAGGTCATCCATGTTATCTCTTTGGGGCCAACCTACCTACGAAGACTAAAAAATAAATTTTACTTTATTTTTCTTGGGAACTATTTCACCAAATTACAACAAAGGTTTTACCTCAATGTCCATACACAATAATGACATCCTGAACAGAGGGAAACCATCTCTGAAGGGGATAAAACAATATACAATGATAATATACAACATAAATCCTTCTGAAGTTACAATTACAACAACACTTCCTCTTAAATAGGAATGTATTCTCTCGCCACATTCATCAACACTTATGGTCAAGTCATCATCGTTGGATCATCATCGTCACTTTTTCCATAGTCCTCATATTGTCTATCATTGATTAGTGGCATATGTCGAACCTGTCCATCATAAGAAGTTTATGTTGAGTATATAGTTGTCACTGATGTCAAAGGTGTTCACGAATGACAAAGGAATAACCAGTTGATATGATGGCAAGACAAACTCGGTAAAAGACTAAGGTAGTAATGGAATCGCATGGCATAGTTGAGGATGTGGCATGACACATATGATGACATGGAATATGATGGTGTCCCAATGATGATGTCATAAAAGTTCATTTATAACAAATGAAATGGATGAGATGGACATGGATGATAAGACAGAATGAATGACTAATCTGAAGACTTCCAAAACAATGTCAACAGTATGATGTAAACAATGATTAATGAAACAAAGAACAAAGGTTGAGTGGAAGTAGAGATGCAGTATGAATAACAAATTTGTTTAGATAAATGAAGAGTGAAACTGCAGAAGAGTGAAATGAACAGAAGACAGAGTATATGTAAACAATCAAAGAATAGAGAAACTATATCTGCGAGAGTGTTTATAAATTCTTCAGAGAAACCATATCTACAAGAGTGTTTATAAATTTCATATAATCAGCAGCATGATGAAATTCTCTGTGTATATAAGTATTCAAAACTGTTAGAAACATTCACAGAGGATTTTCGCAAAGAAATCGTGCAGATCCACAAAGTCATGGTGAGACTCGCATTCGATCTAAAATCGATGCTCAGGAAGCATCCTGCACGATATCCAATGGTTAAGGATCTGTTCCGCAAAATATAGGAGGAAGGATGAAGTTCCGCAATAATCAAGATCGAACAACTGAGATTAGTTTCGCAAAAAGAGATCGATGATGCAGAATAAAAATACATAAAGGGAATTGTAGAAATAATGTTTAAAGATTCTATGAACCCACAACCCATAATCCGAAAGATCGAACGGTTGAGATTAGTTCGGCTAAAACGAGATCGACGGTGCGGAAGTAAAATGCAGAAAGAGAATTGCATAAATAACTTTTAAAGATTCTATCAACCCACAACCCGCAATCCGGAAGATCAAAAGTCAAGAAATAATCCACAAAAGATCAACGATGCAGAATAAAAATTGCGGAAAGGAGCTTGCGGAAAGGAGCTTGCAGAAAGAAGATTGCGGAAAGAAGCTTGCAGAAAGGATCTTGTGGAAATGATCTTGTGGGAAAGTCAAGATACGATTTGAGGAAATGTTACATTTCCGCATCCCACAATCTACATCTTTCCTCAGATCAATGGTCAAGAAAACGCCGGATGAAGATCAACGGTGGGGAATCATTGATGAGGAAATCGTGGTGCGAAAATACGATTTCGAGGAAGAAATCTGTGTGCTAGATCGATGGACCAGAGCAACTCAAAATTAGATCAACGGTATGGATTGATTCAGGAGAAGGATATTGAAGAAGCACTAGAAAACGTTAAGTCGAGCTGCGGAAATGAATTATGAAGTGCATCCATAAATGGTAAAGAAGAATGTCCAATAGGAAACTCATAGATGGAAGGTGAAGCCTGTTTTTTGTGAGAGAAACATGTCCATATGAGCTTGCGATGAAGATAGCCCGTAGAGGAGGAAAAGAAGCCCATAGGCATAGGAAAAAGAGAATCCCGAAGGTCTGAAGATAGAGTATTGCTGCTGATGGAGGAGAGGAAGTCCATAGGCATTGGTTTGACGAATCCTGCAATCAAAGAAGAAGTGAGCTTGCAGATAAAAAGTGATCAAGAAGTTTTTAATTAATTATTTAATTGACAAATCGTTAATCACAGATTATTGAAAAGGTGTGACTATCATATTTGAAGGGCATGATTATGAAAGGATATGTTTCTAGAATAAAGAGATGCGTCCATAGGAAACATGAAGGTACTTATACACAGAAGTATGAGCGAGAGAAGGGGTCTCGGGGTCTATATCAGAAAATTAGAAACAGAGTGGTGGGTGTGACAGAGTAATGGAGGGAGAAGAAATCTAGCATATTACAGAAAACATATTAGGGTGGCAGGGTGGTGCTACGGCAGGCAACAGGCCTGCAGGGGGTTGTTGCCTCCTTCCAGCATAAGCTAGTAAATAGGGTGTAGGAGCATCCTATCAGTCGTAGTTGACAAAATAGGGCGTCGTAGCATCCTTTCAGTAGCATCTGATAAACTAGGGGGTCATAGCCTCCTTCAAGGATAATGTTAGGGGTGAAATTTATCCCTTTGGCTATTTTTAGGGGTTTTTCTCCAAAAAACAATTCACCATTTTGCAATTTTTGAAGCCCTGTTTCACCCAATTTTGATGGGGTAAACTTTTTTCACCCTAAAAATAACCAAATTATTATATAAATGATATAAAATCCTTGGAAATTAAAATATTTTTTAAAAAATATCGCCAAACATTTTATAGTTGGTGTTTTAAGAATTGGTAAGATTCGCCAACATTTATACACTTTTAAATAAGTATGGTTCCTTAAAATCATCCTTGGCCTCCTTCCAGTGGTAGATGGTAAATAGGGTGTCATAGCATCCTTTTAGTAGTAGCTGATAAACCAGGGGGTCATAGCCTCCTTCCAGTGGTAGCTGGTAAATAAGGGTGTCATAACATCCTTTCAGTAGTAGCTGATAAGCCAAAGGGTCGTAGCATCCTTCCAGTAGTTTTTGGTAAATAGGGTGTAATACCATCCTTTTCTGTAGCAGCAGGCAAAACTATTTGTAAATAACAATTTTGTAGTAATAGGATGTATTGGTGGTTTACCCTATTGGACTTCCACATTAAAATTGTGTTCGGTGTATTCTTGTTGTTATGTGTTTTTAATGATAGATTAAAAATTGGTTTAATTAGTAAAAAAATTACAATATTGTTTCACCCCCCCTCTCAGTATTTACCAATAAACCAACATTTTCTATAGATCCATCCATGTTTCATGTTAGGTGTAGGCCTAACCCGAATCTAGGTATTCATCATATCCACAAGCAAGCCATCACATAGGTACACCCCAAGAATATACATTACATTTCCACTACAATCACTTGAGTCTCCTACCATCAACTTGTTGCATCAGGATCATCTCATCATCGCACATAGAGAGCATCCCATATGCACACCTGTCCAACAACCACTTGTGCTCTACCAACATACGAGCACATCAGGACTCATTATATCTCTAGGACAACCTGGGTCTACCGCTATGTGAGAATCACCTAAGAGCACACCACGTACATTAGGCTGCAACATACTTTTCTTCGCTTGTACTCACTGCCATGCATGCCTGCTTCCTGCCAAAACCAAGAGATCATGTTGGATACCAAACTAAAGCAACATCCTAAAGTGCTCTTTCTATCAGTAGCACTACCTACCCAATCTGAATCAACATAACCGTGTAGATAAATCCTCTGATTCACTTCATACTTGAGCCCACTCAAATGTACCCTTCAAATACCTCAATACATGCTTTGCAGCAATCAACTGAACATGTCTCGGATTCGTCAAGAACTGGCTCAGGGTGTTCACAAAAAATCATATGTATGGTATAATGTTCATCTGGTACATCAATGAATCAATCATCTGGTGATACATCATGGCATCAAATGAATCTAATGAAGCATCACATAGGAGCTTCAAGTTTGATGCCATAGGTGTGGTCATTTCCTTGCAATATAGCATTATGAATCTCTTAATAATCTCCACTACATACTTTCCTTAACCAAGGAAAATCCCATTTGTACTCTGATACACCTCCATGCCTAAGAACTAGTGCATCATCCCTAGGTATTGCATCTCGAACTCAGTAGCAATATTCCTCTTTGCATCTACAATAATTTCATTCTCACTTGTAATAAATAGGTCATCGACATATATCAGGAGTATCACCAGTCTTCCACCTTCAACCTTGCAGTAAAGGTTGGAATATTCTTTACTCTTGGTAAATTCTAATATCATCAAGAAGTTATCCATCCTTCCATACCATGTCCTAGATTCTCGAAATCTGAGATCTTATGTAGTCTCTCCCTCTAAAAAAAAGCACCATCCTCACTATGCATTTTTTACTGTATGTATCAGAACATTCTGTACTAGAGTGATAGGTATCCTGCTCTACTATTGATATTCTATGTATCCATCCATTTCATCCATCAAGGTCACTGGATACCAATATCCTCTATCTTGAACTTTGTTGAAATTTCCTCTTACACGCATCTGTGAGCTTGTCGTCCTCTGTAGGCTTCCATCTTCAACCTTGTAGAAAATGTTGAGATCTCCATCACTCTAGGTGATCTTCAAGCTCCTTAGGGAACTATATGTACTATCCCATGGGTGCTTTCTAAGCTCGTACAAAGCCTTATGCACACATGTGGTTCTCTGCTCGATATGCAATTCTACTTTATTGGAGAAGTGTGTCTGGTCAATGGAGTACATCTTTCCATAATCTACTCCCTCTTTCTAAGAGAAACCATGAACCTTTCTTTCTACTTCTTGATGTTTTCATCTGTTGCATGTTTGATCTTGTAGACCCACATGGAAAATAATATGGGGTTCCCTTTAGGTATCAGAATAGCATCCTGGACATCATGATCAACTGGTAATCTTTAATCATAGTCTCCTTCCATTTCTTCTCAGTTGTTTCTTCATAGATGGAAGGTTCTGCATCAATGATGTTACACAACAGTGCCACATAATGGGAGTGTGTCCGGGGAATCTTACTTTCTTTGGAATTCTCGTCATACTTTTCTTCATCTTGGATGTTCTCTTGTTCCCAATATGGTATTCATCTCTTGAGGTGGATCTACCACTCTTTGGTCATATCATGATTTTAATATTCTTCTGAGTTTATTTCTTTCATCATGATGTATGTGACCTTGGGAGCTTCACATTCCTCTTCATGTATATTATTGGAGTGAATAGTCGTCACTTGTTCTTCGGAATAAGTCTCATCATTCTTTTCTTATAGTTGATTGTATGCAATCTTTCCTACAAGTCAATTTTAGTTGCATGATTAGAAACATTTCAAAATTTCCAAAACATATTAATAGTGAAAAATTCTAATGCATAAATATATATGTCACATAGTCATGCAACTATCTTAGCCAATGCCACAACATTCATCCAATCCCGTATACATACAGTAACTTTCTAGATTCCTTCCATCTCTACCATAAAATTATTAAGCGTGTGCACTACTCCAAATATGTCAACAAAGAGGTTTCATTCTAGATAAGTAGAAATGGAATATTGTATAGAACATAAGATACTTACCCATCACATGCAAGTCAATAATATATTGTTCATAAATGTAGACACTCAATCATGCATAATACATCAACTGAATATAACTATCTACACAACTAAACAATACCATTTAAGTAACTAGATATATTAAGCACTTATCTTTGTTTGGTTGGTTGGTGGACTCTCTCGTGATCCTTGTCTTCTTTTAGGAATTACTGGAGTCTTTGATAGTGTTCTCTACTTCATCATCTAATTATGAGGACATGTTCCTATCTTACTCATGTTTGAGTAAATCTTCTATATCATATATCACATGGGATTGTATACTGATTCTGAATCTGAGTGTCACTTCTTCATTCACAACCATCTACCTTCTTATCCAAATACTGAGATGGATAATATGTTCTTCTTTATCATGGGTTGAATCCTTTTGGATTAAAGTGCATATTCCTCATCAATTGAGGAATCAACTCTTTCTTCTATGATTCTTTTCGTTGTTGGTCCATCATCTTCAACGGTGTGAGCATCATGTCTTTTCTTGATTGATTTCTTGTTGGAGGAGCCTTTGTTTCTGGGACAGTATTTGGAGTAGTGTCCCTTCTCATCACACATGTAACATCTAATACTGGATAGATATTTTATGGGTTTCTTTTGTCTTTTGTGATGAGGGGCATCCCTTTTGTTGTGATGATGGTCCTCCTTCTTTCTATGATTTCTTTTGGTGTGAACTCTGAGAGATTCATCTTTAGTTGCTCTTATCTTCTCTTCTCTTGTTATGAGCTAAGATTCTTCTTGTGTGCATTCTTTCCAAAGTGTGTTGAAAGTGGTCCTCTTCTTTTTGGCACATATTCCTTGAATGAATGAATCCCATGATATTTGGAAACCATTCAAGGTGGTCATAACAATCTCTCCTTCTTCTATATTCTCTTTGATTGCTTTGAGTTATTCCTTGATTTGAGAAACCCTCATGAAGTAGGATTGCACGGTCTCTAAATTTTGTATCTTCACATTCTTTAGATTGTTCCTTAATGTCATCTTTCAATTGATGTTCTTTCCTTCGAATAGCATCGTAAACGCATCAAACACTTCCTTAGGTGTCTTCAAGGATGACACATGAGGGATGAGATGATCCTTAATAGAATCTGCAGTTATTCTCTTGGCCTTGACCAAGTTTTTCTTATGGATATCCTTAGATTCATCTCCCTCTGGAGATGGAACTTCCCCACGGATATACTTTTCCATGTCATTTTCTTCAAGGATCAAGGAGATCCTATACTTCCATGATTAGAAGTTGTCAGTTCCCCCAAGCTTATCATCAACCTGGGTGTGATGAGTCATTTCGAAATGAGAACTTCAAATGGAAATATTAGATATTTAGATCTTACCAATTTGAGATGTTGTTGGCACCCCAACAACTCCCCTTTGATTCTCACAAAAATCAATGGGCCCCTATTAGAAATCTTGTAAATATTTAGCTATGGTTTTATTTACTTGAGTTTATTTAATGATTTAATAGTCTCCTTTTTGGACGTTTGATTTTCTTCCCTTTTATTTATGATGAAAATGATGGTATTTATGCTTATTGGTTATGCTATGATGACTTTGCGACATTATGATCATTTATTTTCATCACATCTTTTTACTGATTGTTTTTTGTCGACGAGTTACCCTTTTATCGTTTGAATTTTTTTTCCTCCTACTGGTTAGAGAACACTTGCATGCTATTATTTCACCTTGGCCAATTTGATTATACACGTTACTTTGAAATAATTCAATTATCTTGGCCTTACGACAACCTTGACAAATTTTAGTCTTTACATTATTAATGATTTAATGAGCACTTTAGCGGATTGAAATGAATTGAGCATACATTTATCTTTATTGATTTCTATGTACTTCTTGAAATATCGCATATCAAAGAATGGAACCATACCTTTGGTTTCAGTGTTTGATTGATTCATCAATTTTTCTTGCCTCTAAAATGTCTAATAAACTATGTTTTGTTTTGGGCAAATTTAGATAATTCAAATAAAGATTATTAAACTCATTTGCCTCTTTTAAGAGCACATATATTCTCCTACTGGTTTGATTAGAAGTCACTATATTGAAGTTGAAAAATATGATTAGTAAATAAAAGGATTGGTTTCACTTTATATTCTTAAACCAATACAGTGAATTACCCTATTAAAAATAATAAATTAATAATCATAAAAAAACTAAAAATAAAAGTAGATTTTGAGATCATTTTATACATCTTTATTTTTTCAAAATTGATTCATCTTTGTTATTTTCAGCTTTACCTAAAATCTTATTCAAATTTGAAAACCACGTGGATGGCCACTCTCATTACGATATCTTATTTAGCATTGACATATTTTAATAAAGTTTGAGATCATATTTCATTTATATCCTTAATATCGCATAATGCATAAAAGTTGATGATCAATATTTTATTACCATACACTAAAATATGTGTGTAAGTGTAATCTTCGTTGCCCTTTAAATTGCTCTAAAGAAAATCAATAAACTCTAAATGGGTGTCTTTTTGTTTGAACTCAAATTCCTGCAACTTTATCAAATTGACTTATCAATTTATTTTAATTGTTTTGATTGTTTTGGAATAAACTAAAGTTTAAATTTCATAAATTGATAACAATAACTTTTGTTCATTTTACTTTTGCTAAAGGTATTTTGAAACTATGAAATCTTTTCACATATTGCAGGATTAAAATTGGTTGTCTCATTAACGTTTCTCTTTTCCCACATGTGTTATGTATTTAAGTATCCAATGCACTTCGAAATGACCAAAATAGGGATAATTTTCGGGGCGAAATTTAGCCCAATGGGCTATTTTTCCATATTTTTCTCCAAAAAAGATTCACCATTTTGCATTTTTTGAAGCCTTGTTTCGCCCAATTTTGATGGGGTAAAATTTTTTCACCCTAAAAATCATCAAATTATTATATAAATGATATAAAATCCTTGGAATTTAAAATATTTTTTGAAAAATATCGTCAATCATTTTATAGTTGGCGTTTTAAGAATTGGTAATATTCGCCAACATTTATACACTTTTAAATAAGTATGGTTCCTTAAAATCATCCCTGGACCAAAAGCAGTAATGTGGGGAAAGGCTATAACCAATTTGTGAGAAAAGATTTAAAAAAAATGTGTTGGTATTAATATAAAAGACGCTAAACAATAAGTGGAAAAAATAACGCTCCAGGAAATAAGTGTACAGTTGTTGGAAATAGCATCAAGTTGCTCTTGAATAGTGTTATCACTTATTATTTACTTTCCAGGATCATAACTTGCTCCTAAAACTTTATACTGGTAAAATCTTTTAATCCTAGTTTGGGTATCCACATTTCTACCAGATCGAGATGCTTTTTACTTGTCAACATTAGTTGACCATTCATATTAAATCGATGAAATGAAGGGAGCATTTATTTTCCTTCTTGTTATTTACCATTTAGCATATTTTTTTTGGTCACTATTTAATATTTATGTTGCAAGAAATATCTTAATTATTTTTACCATCATGATAATCTTTTACATTAATTATTTCTTTATTATTTTGAATATTTAGCAATGAAGATTCTATGAAGCCGATTCCAGAAAGGTAGCATAGAGAAGAGGGCCGGTTCATCAAACTAACAACACAACAAAAATGGAGAATCACGCACCAATAGGATACATATTTTTGTGTGGATGATTGTGGGAAAAAAATCAAGAATTATCTCAAACGATTGAAAACCCACTTCAAAAATTGGACTATTTACTTTTAAACACGGGTTGTTTCCAAAACAAATGCACGAACTGTGAGATATTTGGCCTGTTTGAGACATATTTTTCCATAATTTTCTGTTGCGTCCAACTGTAAGATCTATTTTCTGGAGTTTATTATGATCCCTTCTCTCTATTTAAATAGAGAGAATTCGATTTCTTAAGGGGGAGGCTATCTGGAGAACGAAAAAATTTTCATTCTTGCCATCTCTGTATTTTCTTGTAGTATTTTTGTTAACAGGAAGGAAGAGGAGACGTTGCTGCCAAAAAGGGGGGAATGCTAGAGGAAATGAAAGAAAATTGTTTTCTTTCATTTTTTGTACGATTTCTTTGAAGGATTCGAGTACAAATGAGATGGCTATACATTGGAGTAAAAACATAAACGTGCTAAAGTTTATTGGAATTTCGTTCGTGTGATTTTGTCCAACACTGGTTCGAAAACTGATATCATTTTTTGGTTCAGTTTTTATGAATACACATATATATATATATATATATATTCTCAATATTAAATTTCTTCTCCTTATTCACTTTTAGTTATAATTTGATATAATTGTGTGAATTTTGATTGAATTACTCAAATCATAAACACATTTCTGTATTAGATATTAATATTGTATTTGTCATATTAGTTTATTTTCATTAATTAAACTTGATTGTGTGATATTATGTATATTAACTTAATAATTGATTCATTTGTATTTTTATAGATATTCAATCAAGTAGTTAATCATTCTTAAATTCAATATTTAAATGTTAATGTTAATTGCTCTTTGACATTTTATGTTTTTAGGATAATAAATAATTTCATATTTATTACTCTTTAATCATAAAAGTATTATTGAATATAGAGTCATTAATAATATTAACTTTGATAGATTTCTTTTGTAGTTATATTACTTAACTTTCGATTACTTATAGAGTCAATAGAGTGTTAACATAGCTAATAGTTTTCTCTTGGTCAAGATAGGATTAAGTACAATTTAGATTAAATTTCAATTTTTAGTTTAACTTTTCTATTTTTGATTTAGTAGTTGTTAAATAGATTCCATATTACTGTTAATTATTATTCATCCATTTAAGCAGTTTTGATTATACCTCTTGAAAACTTAAATGGAGACTCTCCTTAAGAGAGAAGAACATAGATTAGATATAGACAATCAGTTATGATTTAGTAGTTGTTAAATATAAATATAAATTTTAATAAATTGGCATAACCTATACATAATAGATAGTTTTAAATTAGTAGTTTCATTAGAGTTTAGTTTATCTTTTAATTTGTTAATTAGTTCATGACATGCTTTTTCTAAGTTTAAGTGGTATGACTCTCATTAAGAGAGTGAAACTTAGATGGTAGCAGGACCACAACCTGCGAAAATTAACCAGACCAAACATACTGGGGGCTGCAGTAATCGCCTTATGCGGGTTAGTTTTCCTTAGTTGACCATAGATAGAAAATTCGGCCAATAGATGCCCAAGCTGATTCTGGAGCTGGTTGACCTCAGGTTCCATAGAGAAACCCTAATTTTCCAAACTTGATATCCTGGAATTTTGTCTGGATAGAAATACGCTTGAGGCAAGTTGCTCAATGAGGTCCTTTTCCCAATTCAGTGGACAAAAACTCCAAAACCTTGATTCCCTAGTTTCCCTCAGCAGTAAAGATGAGGCCAAAAATGAAAATTTTTGGAACTAAATTCTGACTACACAGAAAGATGTGTCCTTCAAGTGCGAGTTTCCTATTGTACTCCTTTTTCCAGATTCATGGAGGAATACCCCAAAATATTGATTTCCTAGTTTTCTCCCAGCACTACTATCTGGGTCAATAATGAAAATTCTCCAAATTTGATTCTGCTTCCTCCAAAAAAAGCACCCTCCTAGGGAGAGTTAGCCTAGCCCTCTTTTTCTGATGATCTATGGAGAGAATACCTTGAACTAGGAATCCCTAGTTTTTGTTGTTGTACACTACCTTCTTTCAGAGAAACTCTAATACCATGTTAGTTTTTCTACTTTAATTCAAATTGATTAGTATATTTATCTGAAAGAATAACAAGCATAACAAGATACACAAGACACAAATATTTCCTTGGGGAAATCATAAAGGTGAAAACCCCACAAACTTCCTCATAATAGTTTCGTCACTAATACAATATCACAAGATGGAAAAATCCAAGAATAAGAAGTCTTTTGCCGCTCTCTTTATTTTTCCTCTAGAAAAATTGTCCTTTCTCTCCTAATGCGCACTTTAGAGTGAGTGAGTGTGTGTTCAAATAGGTAGTGTGCTTGCCTATTTATATTTTTCACTTGTGTGACTCAATTAACTAACTAGTTCGGCGAGGTTATCTCGAGGGATAATTTTAGGGGCAAAGTTTATCCCATGGGCAAATTTAAAGGGGTTATAAATATTTATTGGGTGAATATTAATATGGAAATATTTTTTTAATTTAATACATTCGTCCAATATTTATTAAGCAAATAATTAAAAATAAACAAATATCCCTTCCCTTTTAATTAGGGAGAGAAAAATAATAGTTATTAGCCTTTTCAAATTTACCTAAAAACCTACTTTCGTCCCCAAGTTCTAGTAAAATTTATGTTCTTGATCTTTACTTCACCCCAATTTCTAGTAAAATTCATGTTCAATCCTTCCATTGTCCCCTATTTTTTTTGTAAATGGGGACTTATAGCTATTATTTAGCCCTCCATATTTTGTTTAAAATGAGAATATTGTTACATTCCTCGTCAAAATTGTGTGGAAACCTTTCTTTGCCACCATTTTTATTAATGGAGATTTCGAATAGTTATTTGTCCCTCCATATTTTATGTAAAATGAGGAATTTAACCCATATTTTTTATGTAAAGAATTCTTATATCAAAATGGTGTGGTACATAGGGTAGTTGCATTAAGGATGCAAGGAAGGAAAACAATTCTTGATTTATTAAATATTAGGGTTGAAAGACTGAGGCAGATTGAGATTGAGAGACCATTGGAGCATCTAGCTTTTTTAGACTTCTTTCATCGCAGTTATATACGTGTCATTAAATCTAGTTGGGGTTGATTATTTCAGACTTCTCTCATCGCATTTATATATAGTAAATTGAGTTAGGATTACTTCTTTCATGGAATTTATATCTATGTCTGTAAATTGAGTTAGGGTTCATTATTTCAGACTTCTCTCATCGCAACTGTATACCCTAAATTGAGTTAACTTCTAAATAACGAGGTTTCAGGAAAGGCCAGGTAAATAGGGGGCTATCCCACACATTGAATTCTTAGCTCCATAGGTATCCATACTGCCAGGTGACTCCTATAGCATTGATGAAATAATGTAGATCATGTTTTTTTATATTTTTTTATATAATAGAAATATATTGCACAAGGTAAGTAGTGGATGCTAAAGTTATTTTTACAGTTTCATAATATATGTTCAATGCACGTCTTTAATAAGGTTGAGTTTCTGTTTAAAATGACCTCTATAACTTTTTGATGGAGTCATTTCCTGGTGGTAGAGATCTGCAGAGGCCTGAATTAATGAGTTAGATAAGGGATAACCTTCGCTTCGCTATGCTAAAATATGTAACTATAGATAATAGTTGGCAGAATTTGTGCCACTTACTCATAAGATAGATTGAGGGAATAAAATAATATATTGGTCTTACCAGGTAAAAAATAGCGAAGGCACTATGGATTGATCTATATTGTCGTAACAAATTCACAAATCTACTATGTACCCTATATAACATAAATAAATAATTTGTGTAGGCCCAGATCTAGAGTTACATATTTTGACTTTGGCCTCCACAAATGGAATTCTGTCAAGTAATTCTTAGGGGTGGGGGGGGGGGGGGGGTGTAACTCCTTCCATGCTTATAATCAGCTTATAAAAAACAAAAAAGAAAAAAAGAAAAAAATTTGAATATACCAAAAAAATAAAAGAGATATACAAAAACAAATTAGTAGGCTTGATAAAAATAAAATAAATATCAAAACATAAGAAAATTATTTAAGCAAAATAATTTTGGAGTATATATATACCAAAATAAACCAAACAAATCCTTCCAGGTAATTATTGTTTTATATTTTAAAACTATGCCAATATTCTTATACTGTCCATAAGAATACGAAAATCGTTTTATATTTTACATTGCACATTATATATAGTTTGTTTTTTTCCTTATATACCAATTGTTTGGTATATAAGGAAAAAATCTCAATTACTTATTACCAATTGCTCTAATATAAATTATTTTACAAATACATTTATTATTAATTTAAATGAATATTATTAAAAACAGTTTAACTCTATAAAAAAAATGTGTACTCTTTCATAAGGTAATTGTTTATCAATTGTTGGTTGTCGTTCTTTGAAACATTTTATCAGAGAATGCATGCAAACGAAGGTAGGTGCTATGAATTTTTCATATAGATGTTGTGAAAGCCTCTCTATTTTTCTTGAGTACAACGTTTCTTATGAACTACACAATCTTTTTTTAGTTAGAATTACAACATTTCATTCTAGATTATATATTATAGTCAAAATTATTTTTAAGATAAATAGTGTATTTCTTATCGATAAGAAGATAAAAATGAGGTTTTGTTCGTATAAATGTGGAAGTTTTATTTATGTTTTCTTTTGTGACAAAGAATTTGAACTCATTTCTTTTAATTTATAACTTCTTATCTCAATTACTCATTACCAATTGCTTTAATATGACTTATTTTACAAATACATTTGTTGTTAATTTAAATTAATATTAAAAATAATATCTTCTCTTACACGATGGCATGCTCCATCTGGAGATCATATATATATATAGGAATGTAGAAGTTGGTTACTATAGTTAGCAGCAAGACGAAATTTAAAGAATATTCAAAACCATTTTGATTCAAAGTTGGTATACTTAGCTACAAAACGAAACTTGAAGAATATTAAAAACCATTTTGATTTCAATTTTACCAACTGGTTTTACTCTTAGTCTCCGTCTACTAGTCAATATCACTGTAATGATCATGTTTGATTTGAATTGTTCATGTGGTTTCAATTTTAATGGGATGGGAGGCTTCCAAGTATTGATTGAAGGTGTAGATCTATGACGCTATGACCAAACCATGACAATTTCCCAGTCTGGTAAATTTATTACGAATATTAAACAACTGCATATATATTATATATTATTTTTATATTTGTTATATATTAAAGGTTTTTATATTATGTCTAAAATAATAAGTTAAATAGTAAATTTTGGAGCAGGGGTAAGAGGTAAACTTCGATCTCGCTATAAGATTCCAGATTTATATTATGTTTAAAATGATAAGATAAAAAGTAAATTTTGGACCAAGGGTAAGAGGTAAACTTGCAACTCAGTATAAGATTTCATATTTATATATTATGTTTATAGTAGTAAGGTAAGACTAAATTTTTTTTGGAGAGGGATTGCAATTAAGTTATTTTTTTGGATATTTATATTATATGTTTATGTTTAATCAAAGTGTACTTTTAATTTTAAAATAAGATTTAAAATAATTTTGCATTGGTTGTCTATTTATTTTATTCTTTAGGCAAGGGATTAAGTTATTCGTCTAAGTAACAAATTAAAGGTAAATTTGAAAATGAATTTGATTTTTGTTGTTTGATGTAAATAGTTAGTCATAGTTTACATAATAAAAAATTTACAAATATTGAAAGGGGATAAGTTTTTTAAGATGTATTTTTTTCTTGCTTTATTTATGTTTAAGTAAAATATGTGCTTAGTTTTCAATAATTATTATTTAAATTATTTGTAGGAATGGTGTAAAATAATGTTAAAAATTAAGAAAAAGAAAAAAAGAATGAAAATGAAAATACATAAATTGTTGTATGTGAAATGAAATAAAATAATCCAATATTAAATTGAAATGAAAAATGGTAAATTTTAATTTATCAAAGATCAACGAGATTTTTTTTATGAAGGAATTGTAAAGAAAAACTAGGAATGAGCAAACCTATGAATAAGATGGAAGTACACATTGGAGAATATATGGAGTATTGAGGAGGAAGTAAAGTTTTAATTTGTTAAAAATGTAAAATATAGCCAATGGTGGATTAGCTTACTTGGTAGATATTATTAGTCTTTATCATTATTAGGATCTTGTTATAAGAGGGAACTAATAGAAAAAAAATGAGAGTCAAATATATCAGTTTATACTCTAAAGGTGGATAGATTAGAATTAAAGGGATCAAATGTGAATAAAAGAATCAGACCTCAAATGTGTGGGAATAGCTTTGTTGATGGTTTGCCAAAGTTCACTTTGTTTAAAGTCATATTTATGGTTCTAGTTATTTAACAACTTCTATAATGAGTATCATAGTGGACTAGTTCATTAGTGTGTAATGTCCCTAAAAAAATACAAACAAAAAAATTAATAAGGGTGTTTGTGTAGTTGTAAACATATATAGATTGATCGTTATTTTATTTTTATATCGTACTTGATAAATTAACTTCAGCACTGAGTTTAAAATGTGATACTTTCCATATTTGTAATGCTTCCAGCTTTGAGTGTCCTTCTATGGTTGATATAGGAGTCGTATTGTCGTTATGACTTTATCTAACTTGTGGATTTACCTAACATGAACTATCTTAGTTCGTAAGTTTGAAAATTGTTGAGTTTAGCATTCTTTATGTAATTGTATAAGTGATGATAATTGTTATTTCCTATCTGGCTTATGCATTGATTGGGAACTTTGACTTAATTACTCATTCATGTTCGTTTGTCTTCTTTGAGAAATATACTCTTCTATGTGTGGATGTTGGCCCATATATGGTGTCACATCCCCACCCCTCATGCTAACGATGGAGAGGACACGAATACAACACTATTGTTGTCAAACGGAAAAATAGCCCCATGAACATAAAAACATAATAAATAAAATGCATTGAACATAAATATTTACACATATACATAATTCATTCTACAGCGAAAGAAAAATTCATTCAAACATTCAAACATTCAACATGTTCATTTTAATTCATAAAACCAATAGTTTGCAGAGATTAAGCACAAGAATACTTATCTTGAAAGAAGTTGGCCCACAACTAGCTACGTCATTGCAACGTTCCACCCAACCATATGCCAGTGTGCTCATTAATCTCTCAGCATCACTGCCACCCCCAAGTTGGGCATGATTCCACAAGGCACTAGAGAACAACAGGCTCACACATAGCCAAAAACATACATCCACAGTCAAGCCAACACACTGTTGGGTTTTAAAGACTGTCCAGCCAATCTAATAAGAAATTGGGTTTTACAGGATGCTAGGGAAACTAACCAACAACACATGGGTTCCTTGGACTTACTCAACCAAGCCACACTTTGCATTAAACACACAGTCAACCAATTAATCAAACACAGCCATACACAACTACTGGATATGAACAAAACGTTTATGGGAAACCAAAATGAAATGGCTGAGGGGAAAAAAACACTACATGAGAAAATATGTTTTCAAGAAACTTTCATAGGCTTCACAAAGGTAAAAATGGCCTCCTTGAACCCTCAAATCGTGGATCTACTCTCCCATCCACTGGGTATTTCCAAAAATGAGTTTGTAACAAAAAACAACCAGGTAAATTGGGGGAAAACACCCTGTGAGAGAAAATACATTTTCACAAAACGTTTCTGGGCATCGTAGGAGATGAAACGACCTCCATACACACCCAAATCATGGGTCTCCTTGACCCACTCACTAAACAACACAAAAATGAGTTTCCTAGCTTGGAGAAATTTGGAAAAATGCAAAAAAACAGAGGGAAGCTCCCAGCTTGCTCACCGTGGCAAAAACAGCCTCCTCAAACCCCAAAATCATAGCCCCTTCCTTCCCATTCATCCCAACAACACCCAAAACACATTTTGGGTATGGAGAAGGGAAGGAAATGGTATCGAAATCGTGGAGGAGAGAGCTCATTCTCTTCCTGCTGCGTGAGGGAGCCCAAACTCCATGAGGATGGGTGAGGAATCATAAGACATGAGTGCATAATGGCTTGGGAATTCCTTCCCAAGATTTTACTTGCCCCAGAAGTCAAAGCCACATGTTCCAAAAATGGGTAGTCTTCCCAATTCGAAATTAACCTCCATACCTTTCCCATCCCAAGGAAATAACTTCTTCAACCACTTTTAGATGACTGGGCATAAGAGACAAAAAGGGTGGTTGACCACTTTGTGGGTTTTTCCCTTAGACTTTGGATTTTCCCAATTATCTCAAGGGTTTGATTATTTCCCCCACCCTATTCCTTGTGAAATCATGCCCCCATCTCTTTAACGTTGCGGCGCATAGCTAGTTGTGGTATTTTATTAATTTTCATTGTACATGATGTCTCAAAACATATTGTACCTAGCTATCACATAAACCATCGACATCGATTTTAATCGCCGAAACATAAAACACTAAATATGTGGTGGGGCCTTTGTCTTGAGCTCCACACCATGATTTAATACAATATTTACATCATATTCAATTCAATACCATGGGGTCAAAACCGGGGTGTTACATATGGCTTGAGATTTACTTAGCATGTTTTATAATGTATTATATCATTATGCCCTTGCAATTACATATATTCCTTGGTATGGATGGAGTTCTATTACTTGTGAAGCTTTTAACCCTAAATAACTAAGCTTCCTAAAGGTGACTTCATAATATAATATTTGTGAAACTTTGTTATCACTATGACCTTGAATATATATGGTTTTTATGGGGTTTATTAATACTTATATTGAACAAAACTTGTAAGGTAGTTGATGGACTTGATACGACATAGCTTATGTTTAACTACATGATTGAAGGCATTTTTATAACTTAGGATAAATGTTTTCGTATTAAGGGTGTCATTTTATGTATTTGTAACTTTCGTTGATCACACTCTTAAAGCATACATTCATGTGTTATTAAATGGTTTTCGTGATCTTTAATATAGCCCATGTGAAAGGGTATATTTTTTGTGATTAATTGGCCTCCATCTTGACAAGACATTTAATGTGAATAACCATGTCCTTTGGTAAATTTCCCCAAGCCATCACATGCCTTTGTCATTTGGACATTTCAATATGGAGCAAAGAGAGACTGTCATTTAGTTAAGTTACATTTCAAACAGAAAATAATATTTCTTGATATTTGACTAGTGAGGACCACCTTAGGCAAAATTTTGGAGAGGGAAAAAGGTAAAACACAAATAAAAGAAAAAGACTAAATTGAGAGAAGGAATATCAAACTCTTTTCTTATAGAGAAACAACTAGCGTAAGGGATTGGGAGTGGATTTTTTACAAGGAGGAAGAAGAATGAGATTTGACATTGAGAATGACTTGGCATAGAGTAGGTCATAGGAATATTAAAAAATTTCATAGAGAAGCCATCAAAAGTGAAGCAACCAATCATTTCTCTAGATTAATATTAAGGAAAGAACTTTTCAATGTGGGTAGAGAAAAGACCTTGCTATAGAATTAACTACATTGTTGAAACAGTAGGAAAGGGCCCACCATCTGTAGCATTAGTTTTTTTAAGGTGGAACTGTTAGGAGGAAAAGGACCACCTTGTCACCGAGCTCACCCAGTTTGAATAACTATAGAATTTCGTAATTTTTTGGTGTGATAATTTGTTGATACAATGTCTGTCTATTGATTAAGCAAGTAGTATGTTGCTAGATCAATTAGTCATTTGTAGTATTGATAAATTGTTGAAACAATTAGTTAATTAAAGTATGTAAATCCTACATTGCTGAAACAATTGATTGCTTGGCATGTGTGATCTCTCTTAGGGTATGCAAGTGATTTCTTCATAATTAGAAGTGTTGAAAAATATTTAATTTCTTTTTGAATTGATATCACAGGTTGAATTTGTTATGATTAACTAATGATGAAACAAATCTAGATGAATGTGTGGTTGTAGTTCATGGTCAAGTAGAATTGAGAATTTTGGAGCTTGGATGTTGTGTCAACAACATATAACAGATCTTTCATTCTTGCACGAGTGGTGATTGGATTTAACTTCTTGCAAAAGTAATATAGGACTTAACATCTTGCAAAAATAATATATATGCTTGATCTTTATGAACAATTCTATATTATCATTCTTGCTAGAGTGATTTATTCTTGAAGATTGGATTAGTAGTAATTCTTCTTGAAGATTGGATTCTCAGTTAGAATTAATATGATTTAGTGAGAAAGAAGTTACATAAAATTTTCATCATTTAGGTTGTTTAATTTAGCATTGGTTAATTTGGGTGATTGTATGAGAATTAGTGTCAGAAAGAATTGAAATAATATAAATAGAAACCTATTAGAAGAAAAAGTGAAAGCACAATGAATTGTGATTTCTTAGGAATCAAAGAGATGGCGAATCTTTTTGGATAAAGATTCACCATTTTTTTACAATATTTGATAAATCCTTTTAAGATTCATCAATATTTACAATATTTTATATTGCAATGAAATGTTCGCCAAGATTTTACAATATCTTATAATTTAGTGAAAGATTTGCCAAGATTTTACAACATTATAGAGTAAAATAAAAGATTCGCCAAAACATTTATATATACATATTATATTATTGATAAAATTGCCTTCAAATTTTCCTATATATCACAGAGATTCACCCATTTTTATACATATAAATCTAGGGGGGTTCTTAAAATCATCCCTGGTTATCTCTTTGGGGCCGACCTACCTAAGAAGACCGAAAAATACATTTTACTACATTAATCATGGGGACTATTTCCCCGAATTACAACAGAGGTTTTACCTTAATGGCCATACACAATAATGACATCTCGAACGGAGGGGAAACATATCTGACGGGGGCACAACAGTGTACAATGATAATATACAATGAAATATCTTCCAAAGTTACAATTACAACAACATGGCCTTTGTTTAACAGTCAACCATCTCTACAAAACTACGTGGTTGGCTCCCTCTATCCACGTTCATTGGCCACTTTACTTATGAATGATAAATGTTTATATCTTAGAATTTTGAGTGGACTATCACCTATGCTTTTTCTAGATTGCACAAGGATGAGATAAGTGTACCGTCTCTAGAATAATTTTATGGTAGTTGTTCCAAATTCGAAATAAATAAAAAATATAAAAGAAAATAATTCATAGTTGATGCATGGACAAATGATAGTTGATGCTTGGACACTCGCAGTCAGTGAAAAACAACTCGTTCAACTAGAAAAAAGTTAATTAATTATACAATTTTATCAATATATATTTGCAATTTTAATAATAATAACCATCCTCATTTATATCAACGGGTGAGATAAATCATGTCATTAAAATTAATTGAAAAGTCGCGTCGTGAAAGATACGTTACAGAAGTCATGACATTATTGATATGACACATGAATTGATGTTACAAGAATAGGTCCCCAATGAGCTTCCACCATGAGGGTTGGAATTTGATTTTACCTTTAACAATAAAACTTTTATTTATTTATACTTTTTGAGTATATATACTCTCCGTTCAAAGACATTTATAAAATAGTTATCTTCTCATAGTAAATTTTTCATTATATGTGAACTTTTGATTGAAAATATGTAAATTTTTTATTAAAAATATTTAATTTTAATGACGAAAAATTTAAAGTATTTAACTAAATAGAATTCCAAATCAAATGGTTAGTTAAAAAAAAAATGTGTACCTTTACTCATATATGTAAACTTAACAATTTGGCAGTTGATATTTAAGTGTCAAACCGGTTGTGTTGGTTTCTTGAACAAACCAATGACTATTAAAAAAACAAAATTGCACAAAAATCATGTCCTCTTTGAGAGAAACACCCCTTGTGTAAGTCTGGTCTCCTAACGTATCCTAAGGATTATTGTTATGACACATTCATAGGAAAATAGTATCAGGACTAGGAAGATAAGATAAGGTCTCCCTTTACAAAGATGAAATGATAATGGGGTATTTTTATTGGTCATGCTAGGGGAGTGAAGTAGGGCTAATTTTAGGGGCAAAATTTAGCCCATGGGCTATTTTTCCATGTTTTTTTCCAAAAAAAGATTCGCTATTTTGCATTTTTTGAAGCCCTATTTCGCCCAATTTTGTTGGGGTAAAATTTTTTCACCCTAAAAATTGCCAAATAATTATATAAACGATATAAATCATTGGAGATTAAAATTATTTTTTGAAAAGTATCGCCAAACATTTTATAGGTGATGTTTTAAGAATTGGTGAGATTCGCCAACATTTATACACTTTTAAATAATTATGGTTCCTTAAAATCATTCCTGGAGTGAAGGAAAATGTGGTATTGACTTTATTATGAAGATTTTTTTTAGAGTGGCATGTTTAATATTATGATGGTAAGGGATTACGGAACAAACACTTATGTTGAGCTCTTAGCCCTTTGGCCCTTTTTAAAAATTGTTGTTTGTTGTCATAAAAAATATTGGTAGTCTCCTATTGGTGGTTGATTCTAGAGTAGTCATAGATTGGATATCAAATAAATCCTTTCTAGGGATGGTTTTTAGAACGAAGAAATTAAAAGAGACTTTCCAATATTTCTCCTTCCAACACATTTTGTTAAGATTAGAGGTATACAATTAATCCTTTGTTTGTTATTTGGGAAACATTGTCACCCTTGTTTTGGAGCTTAGGAGGTTAGCAGTTACATTTTCTCTCTATCTCTGGATCTCACAGTAATCCTTCACTTGCAATTTCAGTATTAAAAGGACAGTACCAGTTGATCTACAACCCAAACATAGTGATCATTACAGAAGAAAATACACATCACTCAAGAGAAAGCATTTGGATACAAAGAATCAAATTCTCATATCAGCATTCTTAAAAATGCAGTCACACACTCGAGAAAAAGAACCAGATTTGGGATTAAACATTGTATTTTATTCTCTTCGAAGTACCCTGCATCAACCAGAAGCACTTACAACAATGAAATTACATTTCAATAATAGATACAATAGAGATATCTCAATCTCTGGGCACCTAAAGCCTTTTTATCTATCGGTGGAGAGAATAGCTTCATCGAGAAGTTGTTGTGCATTAAATTCAGAAGTCACTATTGTAACTACCAGCTGACTAAGAAGACTAAGTTGGAAACTAACAGATGAGCTAGGTAATATTTTCTGGGATTTGAGTTCAACTACAAACATTTTCCCACTGGAAATAAAATGAAGGAAAAAATATGGTTATTCATCCAGAACTATGCATCATGTTACTCCCAAGCCAACGAGTCTTCTACAAAGTTCTTATTTCTCTCTTGGAAAGACTTATTGAGAATATCAACAGGGTTTTCAGCAGTATGATTTTTTTCTAGATTTAAATGTCCTTCTTCTAACACTTGGTGAATCCAATGTTACCTTAGATGTATATGCTTGGTCCTTCAGTGAAATGTTGGGTTTTTCTCTAAGTGAATGTCTCTTTGACTGTTCTCCCTAGGTAAGTTGCATAAATTTTTTCCCATAAGTTTTGAGAAGTTTGGTCGAGGTATCAATAGGGATGCGACGAAGTGGAGATGGAAATGGCCAGCTCTAAAATTTTGGGAAATTTTGGGGGAAACATTAGATGTATGCAGTGAGTTAGTTAGAAAGGTTTTCCACTTATGGGTAGTGGACGTGGGATGTAAAGTTAGCCATTAGATCCTATAAAAATAAAAAAGGGTTGGGATTTAAGGGTTTTGGAAGATAAGATAGATTCAGTTGAGATTAACTTCTAAAGAATTTTGTAATACTATATGTTGTAGTGCAAAGAATGAATAAGAGTCATGGAGGCAATGTAAAGTCGATCCACAAGTTGTGTGCGTGGATGTAATGTAATTAGTTTTAGGGATATGTCTTCATGATGTGTCCGCAGACAAAATCATTCAAGACATGACTCATGCCAAATGAATAGCGCTTTTGTGGTTTTCTCCTGTATGGGTTTCCACGTTAAATTCTCTGATTCGAATGGTGTATTTTTATTTTATGTCGCGTGATTTTTAACTTGCTATGACTAATAATATTTATGTTTTGCATGATGAAATTGAATGATAGTGCTTAAATATGTTGGTAGATGTGATTAAGACTCTGGTATGTTTCCATATGTTGTTGTTTATACTATATGTCGATGATCATTTACCCATCAGAATAGTTTGGTAGTATGTCGGGTATTGGCATGAAAAGATCCCCTTCTATCACTGCAAAATCCTGGTTTCTGCAGTCCCTATAGGTATCTAGCATGAGACTTCAATTGCATTGTAGGTGTTTCCAATTGAGTTATGCTCTGTCGGGCTGATGCCTTGGGTTTTGTTGGTCGGGATGGAAGATTGAACTTGGGTTAGTTGAAGAGATCCAACAAATGGTTATGTTACCAAGACTGGGATCATCATGAAGGGGACATGTTTTGGCACCCGACGAAGCCTAAGATTCAGGATTGGATTGACAAGAAAGTTTGAGTATTTTCACAAGAATAAAGTAAGGGATCTTGGTTGAATATGATGGAAAGGTTAGGAAGGTACAATTACTTAGGTATTAATGAGATTTTATTTAGTGAATTTCATGTTATATTGTATGAATGGTTGGAGAGGCCAACATCTCAGAAGACGGATTTTGCAGGTGGAGAACCTACTGGGTGGAATCCTCAACTGATCCAATGGTTGGATAGTTTCAATAATCCTATCTCTAGGGATTTCGACTTATGGGTTGATAGCTTTTTGAAAGGATATATTATTGATATTGTTGTAGATACTATTAAGTCATACAGTGAAGTTGAGAGAGAATTTTTCAAAGGTCCTAGAGGAAGATATTTGAAGTCCTTAAAAATGTGGATTAAAATGCTAGTATGTGAAAAAGGAATCCTAAGGATAGAATCTAATGAGTAAATCATTGTGCGTGGAGGACATGGGTCATGATGGGAAGAAGGATTGGACAATATGGGAAGAGTAATCTTAAAGATTCCCAGTTGATAGTGAGACTGATGAAGAGGGTGGTATCCTAAGGAGTGGAAGAATATTTCAGTCAGGTAAAAGGAGAAGAACTATGACATGGAGAGAGAGTTGTAGTGCAACCGAAAGAAGGGAATACGAGTTGGTTCCACAACTTGACAAAGACTATTCTTGCAATGAAGAGGAGGAATATCAACTTATTTCTGAAGATGAGGAAGAGGCACTAGATCCACACCAGGGTCAAGACTATGACACGCCCACAACTCCGCGTATATATCCTATATCATAGGTAAGACCTAAAAGTGTTTCGAAGCGATTTCTATCAAATCAGGGTAATAGTAATAGTTAAGATAGTGGTCAAAACGTACCTACTTGATGTTTCCTATATTAAATAGGAATAGGTTGGAAGAACCTGAGAAACATTAGTTTTTGTATGAGGTTGTTTGGACTGTGCGACAAGTCCAGGACGATGTCATAAAAATAGCTCAGATGATCACAACCTTTAGGGGTCATTATCTCGATTGGTATATGAAGTTTTCAATAGTCCCTACGGGAAACCATCATAGGTCATTGGATCTGATTCAGACTCGGTAAATACATGAATTTAAGAAGCCCAAGTCTAAGTCATAGTGTATCACAGAGTTGAAGGAGATCAAGCATATGTCGGGTGAGTTTGTCTAGTATTTTGAACAGAGATTAAAAAACCTCATGGCTAAGGTAAGCTTCCAAATTTCTAACATCCAACATAAAGAATAGTTCATTGATGTGTTATTACCCCATATATGTGTCCCCCTCATGTAAGAGAATATAGTTTTCGAGATAGTGTATCACAGAGTTGAACGAGATCAAGTAGTTGTCGGGTGATTTTGTCTAGGATTTAGACCATAGATTCAAGACCCTGATGGCTAAGGTAAGCTTCCAAATGTGTGGCATCCAACATAAAGAATGGTTCATTGTTGCGTTGTTAGACCATATCTATGTCCCCCCAATGCAATAGAATATAGTGTCTCATATAGAATATCTCGATCTTGCTATGAAGTTAGAATATTTTCTAGTTGGAGAAACTAGCGTGGGAATGATGCAAATTCAATCGCAATTATTGAACCTAACATTGCAAATACAAGATATCAGGAAGGGAAAATAAATCCATGAGGAAGTTTGGTGTACGAAATTTAAAATTAAAACCATCATAAAGATTCATTTCCAACCTTCCTGGATCACCTTGCTTCAGGTGTGTTGAATCCGTTAAGTTCATAGGGGATTACATGGCGTCAAGTCTTCCAAACAAGAGTTCATCGTTTAGAAGAATGTCGTTATTTACAAAATATAGTAAGTACACCTGCTAGTATTTATTGTAAATTCTGTTGATCTATGGGCCATGATGAAAAGGACTATAGGGCATACCAATTGCTGCAGGAAAAGACAATGGATACCTATTTAATGAATAATTATGAGAAAAATCAATCTAAACGAGCTCATGCATAATTCCCTCAACCAAAGAGGGGAAGTGATTTTAGAGGCTGAGGAGGAGGAGGAGGATTTGGTCGAGGACGATGCCAAATTATATTCTATAATTGTGGACAACTGGGACACTAGGCTAGAGACTGCACCAATCCTACATAGAAATTTTGATACTACAAAACGTTGGATAATACTATTGAGGAGTGTCCAAAACTTATTTCTAAGTGACAAGCCAAAATCACAGGGAATTAGAACCAACTTCCAAATGCAAATCAAAATGTTCAGAAGATTTATGTTGATCCCCAAGAACCTAACATTGTTGTTTTAAAAGGGGGTGGTACTATGACTGGAGATGATTGAGGAGCACCATGGAAAAATACAAGAGTTCAACCTGTAGTGCAAAAAAGAGTACCTTTTGACATCCATAAGGAAAAGGGAGTCTTATTCGATGCACATATAAATTTTTTGGATAGAAATCATGCTTCCACATCTTCTAATTTTTTTTTGTTTGATGATGGACCAGTCATCAAGATGCCACGAAGTTTCAAACAATCACTTCCAAGAAAGTAAGTGGAAAAGGTAAGCATTTTGAAGAATTTATTCAAGATTTGTTTAGCCCTTATTATGGATGAATATGCTATGGCAGAGATATCATATCTAACCAAAGAACCCCAGGAAAATCTGCGACCAGAGAAAAATGTTAATCGTATTCGTAAAAAATGAATATTGGTCGAGAGATACACATGAATGCCCAAATAGGTGATTATGATATGGACTTTGTTATTCTAGACTTGGGGTCAGATGTTAACATCATGAGAAGGAAAACATGGGAAATCATGGGGAATCCTAAGTTAGTGTGGTCTCATGTTTAGTTGAGGTTATCCAATCACTTGAAGGTTTTTCCTATTGGTACCGCAGGTTCTTGTGGAGGTGGAAGGGATCCAAACATATGCATATTTTGAAGTAATAGAGATTATCTATGATACAAACCCTTATCCAACACTTTTGGGGATCGAGTGGGCTATTGAGAATTAAACCATCATAAATTTTACAAAGAAAATATTATCATTTGAAGATTAAAAAATGCGGGTAGTCACCCCAATTGATTCTTTGGAGGGATAGAAATATGTTGAGTCAGTGAAGGGTGAGTGTCAACAAGAGTACCTGTATAACATTTACATTGTTTCATCTACAATGGATGACTACATAATCCTACAGCTGATGGAAAATTGAGTTGGAAAAGTGTTGGTTATTGTTTGTCAGATTCAGGTGAAGCCTTGGAAAATTGGAAGAACCAGTTGCATGAAGTGTCGATGTGGAAATGTGCAAGAATCAAGAAATATTTAACATAGGTGGTTACTGAGGTATGTGATATGCCTACTTACGAAGTATTACCTAATATGAATACATTTCTTACAGAATTTTATGACAAGGTACTAAAATCTCAACGATTATTAGCTCTTGATGTCACCTTTAAAGATACACTAGTAAGATGGTGGGTTGTTCATAAACTATCAATTTCATATCGCCCCTAGTGTCGAAGGCTGTTAAAAATTGGGTTTGGTGAGAATGTTTTATGTTGGTCAAAAGTATACCAGTTTAACCACAGTTTGATGAATCCTTTCAACCACCTTGAAAATTGGTGTGTGACATGGAGGATGCCACCTACACAGAAATGGGTACATCTATTTATACATACTCTGGACATGATACCAAGAAATTGGTATACGTTGGTCTAATTACGAAGGGAAACTATGTACTGGGATGATATGGATAATAGTTTCAAGCACACTTTTATCTTTGTTAATGACAACCTGACTATTGGTGTTTCTTTGCATGTTATTAGAGACAAGATTTTTTAGGACGTCCCTGTTCCGATGTCAAGTTTTCCTCATAGAAATGTGATAGTTCAGAGCTGGATGGAGTGTTACAACATAGCTAGTGAACTTGAAGATGATGATCCATGTGACATTTATATCCATGAATTTGAAGGTAGTTGACCAGTGGAGGGATTGGGCCTATAAAATGACAAATGTTTGAAGCCCCTCAAAATAAAGAAGGTGAATATTGGTTCCCCTAAGAATCAAATATTTGTCAATATTGGGGATTACAGGGATGATGAGATAGTGGATAAAATTATTGATTTGTTATATGAGTTCCAAGATCTATTTTTGACAAATTTCTTAGAAAGGAAGGGGATAATCGGAGATCTATGTGAAATGAATATTCCTTTGAAACTAGATGCAAGGTCTGTCAAGAAATTTCCATATAGATTAAATCGAATGTACAAAGAGAAGGTCAAGGTAGAGTTAGATCAAATGCTAGAAACATGAATTATTGAACTTGTTGAAGAATCATAATAGATTATCCCAATGGTTGTACATGATAAAAAACTGGTAAAGTATGTATTGGTGTCAACCTAATAAAGCTAAATTATTCTTTCCTGAATGATGTGATTCCTACACCTTTTACAGATGAAGTCTTGAAGAGTGTAAGGGGGAAGTAGGTGTACCATTTTACTGATGGATCTTCTAGGTACCATCAAATCGGGATTGCAAAATAGGATCAACATAATACCGCCTTTGCGATAGAGTGGGGTTTCTTCCAATGCATGACAATACCATTCAGACTTAAGAATGCGCATGCTTTTAAAGATTTTATCCATAAATTTCTAGAATTCTATTTTGATTATTGGACAATATATGCTTTGTTTAAGGATCATATTGAGATTCTTCAGTTGATGCTTGAACGATTCAAACAATTTCAAATTTATTTAAATATGAAGAAGAGTATTTTTGTGCTCCTTTTGGTATCTTGTTGCTTCACGTTGTCCGACGAAATGGAATATTGATGGACACTGCAAAGATTCTAATCATTGTTGACCTACCCCAACCATCATCAGTTAAACAATTAAGGACCACGCCTGGACATAGCGGTTACTACATGAAATTTATTAGGGGATATGCATAGATCACTGATCCAATGGAGAAATTACCTAAGAAAGATTTTAAATTTCAGTGGGATGAGAAGTGTCAAAAGAGTCTGGATGTCCTTAAAGAGAAGATGGTTTCAGATCCTATTTTAGTATTCCCTAACTATCGAAAATAATTTCATGTGTATGTTGATGCATCATCTGTTGCACTAGGAGCAGTGCTTGCACAACCAGGTGAGGGTTCTATTAATCACCCTATTGAATTAGCAAGTAGAAAGTTGTTGACTGCAGAAAAAAATTATATGACAACAGAGTGGGAAGGACTTGCTATGGTGTATGCACTCCATAAATTCTAACACTATTTATTGGGTAGTCACTTCAATATGTTTACGGACCATTCTTATTTGAAATACTTGGTCAATAAGCAAGTGTTGGGGAGGGAGATCTATCAATGGCTACTTATCTTCCAAGAATTTGATTTTGAAATTGTTGTAAAATGAGGAAGATTGAATGTAGGGCCTGGACATCTTTCAAGGTTAGAAAATTGGGAAGACCCTACCAGTACAGATGATAATATTCCCAATGCACAATTATTTGCATTAAAAATCGTTGATGATTGTTATGAATACATTATGAATTTCTTGACTACAGAGAGTGCACTAGATGGATTTAGCACAACAGAGAAGAAACAATTTGTTGTAAAAGATGCATAATTTTAGCTAATAGCTAGACAATTATATAATATGGGACTAGATGAGATACTATGTCATTGTGTCTTGGAACATGAGCGAATGATTTTGTTAAATGAAGCTCATGCTGGCATAGAGGGGGGCCACTATCCAGGAAAATCCACATCGCACAAGGTTTTATAGGCATGATTATGGTGGCCTTCCCTTCATGCAAATGTTATGGATTATTGTCACAGTTGTGATATTTTCCAAAGTGCAAGAAAATTGTCTCGATAGGATGAAACATTGATGGTACCAAAGGTAACTTTGTAGGTGTTGGATAAATGGGTTGTCAATTTTATGTGCCATATTAATCAACCAGGTAAACGGGAATGTACACAGTATATAATTAATGTGATAGATTATTTATTATATGGGATGAACCAGCACCAATCATAGATTGTACTGAAGCAACTACTGCCAGGTTTTTCTTCGACCATGTGGTGACTAGGTTTAGTTGTCCAGTTGAGATGATAGATGTGGGTGTAATTGAAGAAATATATATGTGGCTAAGAATAGCTGCAATTATTGAGATGATAGATATGGGTGCAATTGAAGAAATATTATCTCATTTGTTATAGTTGGAAGAAGACTATTTCATTGCAAGTTATCCTCAACGAGTCGAGAAAAAGCAGTAGAAGGCTTGGCATGACTACCACATCAAGTTCAAGTAATTCTATCCAGGTGACTTTGTTATTCTCTACAAAAGTAAGTTTTTAAAACATATTGGTAAGCTCTATACACATTATTTGGGACCATATGTTGGCATTCATGTTATTGATGGGGGTACGGTTCAGTTACAAAAGTTAGATGGTACACCCTTTGACGAGTTGGTAAATGGGAGTCGAATAAAACATTATAGGGATAGTCATACTTCGCTCGACTGAGTCAGTATTGACTAAAATTGTACATAATAATTAGAAAATGGAGGAATATTGTATTAAAATTTTAAATTATCCTTTGAAGTTTGTCACAAGATAAAGGTATATCGCAAGTTAAAGTCATGTTGCAGTTAAATTTGGGTCACGGAATATTTTGGCAACATTCTTTTCTTTCAAGTCCATAATTAATACATAATAATTGTATGCTTTTATGGTGAGCAAAGTGATGGATTAAATGGTGCTTTGTCATAAATGGATGAAAAGATCTTAGTGTGTGAAGGGATTAGCAGCCACCTTTTTCAATTTATTGTAGACCCATGTGATTAGATGACTTGACGCATGTTTATATCTATTTCACCTCCAAACAGAAGGCAGTTAACTTATTGTATCAAAGTTTGAAGTTCCTTGAGAAAAATAATTGTTTGCTACTCATTGTGGCCTAAGCTTTACACATGGATATTCTTGTGTCAAGTTCAAATACCAATAGAGGTTTAGGTGTGGAGGCTCCAACTTCCATACCCATTGCCAAGGAGGCACTAGAGGTTGTCTCACAACCAATCCCTATAAATCCTCCAAGGAAGAAGTGAATGCTTGACTAGGTACTTCCCCCTAAATGGAGATTTAAAGCTACACATGACATTGAATCTTCAGGGTATGGTTCATCACTGATAATTTCTAGTTATATTTCTGCACAGAAGGATGATGCTCCCAATGTGGTATTCACAATAACGCTAAGTATCCCCTAGTTAAGACAACCATCCAATGAGGTGTCCATGTCATGGTGGGCATTATGCCTAATTTGAAGAAGCTAACATTTGTAGACCATGACTTGAGGAAATTCCCTGAACTCCAGTTGTCACGGTATATGACTTTAGTGCAATTGGTCGAAGCAAGACCTATTTAGTTGGTCCCTATGGATTGGGATCGTGGGTTGGAGAAGTCAGGCATTCTATCCCTGATGCATATGCCTCACTTCGGTTGCATTGTTGAGGTTAATACGTGTGTGAAGTAGCTGTTGGTTTGTATTCATGGGGGTTGTTTGTTGTTGGATAATCGTATTTCCAATGATGTTGACTTGATTTCTGATATCACTGGGTTTACCAAAGTGGGAGTTTATCCAACACCATTTTTAACTGGTAAGCAGTAGGAATTGAGCCTTGTCACTCGCATGAAAGAGAAGTACAACCTTACACGAGATAAGAGGGGGTTTTCCATCACCTTTATCAATGATTGAGGTGCTCGGTTCGCAAAGAAAGTATTGTCCAATAATTTATTAAAGAAGATGCGACCAAACCAATGCACTACTGGTACCATCGTTGTAGCTAAGCAATGTGTTACTGATTTCCTAATGAATTGGTCCATGTTTTTAATGAACGAATTATTGGTGGACGCTATCGATGCACAAGGAAAAGGTACACCTTTCACTTATTCTTGGTTGTTAGTATTGATCTCTTTTGTCACATGGGACGAGCCACTCAACTATCAGGGGATGGAAGTGCATGTCCGTGTTGCAAGGCACGCTATCAAAATTTATGGTATGAGGAGAAGAATCGATGACGACAAATGAAAAAAAATATTGAATTTTAAATGCATGTTGATCCATTAAGGAATAATATTGAAATCAGTCAAGAATTTCTACATAAACTATGCAATGATATATAAATGTGATCAAATTTACTATATGCGCTCACCATTTGTATCCTCAACCATGGTGAAACCTCCAACATTAATGGTTAACCACTGCATTTCAGTTAGCCAAGGAGGAACTTGATATAATAATTCAGGATTGGCCTAAATAATGGAAGAAACCTGTCATAGATGACCTATTGTCTATCAAAACTGAACCACGACAAGAGGGAACATTTGGGACTCAATAAGCCCCCCCCCCAAATGTAGAAAAGCCACCTAGCTCACCTCGCGACAGTGATCAGGAATCAAGTGCAACACCAATAGATACGGATTTGGGGGGAAAGAGGAAAGTTTCTAAAGAGAGATAAAATAGTCGCAAAAAGAAAAAGACTATCAGAGATCCCCCTATCAGGCTTACTGATGATGACTATAACTTATTGGAAGACAGAATGGTGGAGGTTGATGATGAAACACTCCAATAGGTTGATAGTCTGCACACATAATTGTTTGAGACAATTACCAACTTGCTCCAATTTATTTATACTGATGTAAGGAAATTCAGGGTTGCGGTTAGCCAAGCCCCATCGCAGTCACAGGAAGTTGGTTCTTCTAAAGATCTCTCGACTTAAGTGAAACCTCCCCGACAACATTGTAAGGTTCAAGTGTTGGCTAAAGCTCTTGACTTGGGAACACCCGAATATAATAGCATGATTCAAGATATTGGTTATGTCAACATAGACCTCTCTGTGTTTCCCATGTTTTTACTGCATAACATACAATATGCTCCACTTGACATAATTAAGGAAAGGGAACATATAGTGTATGATCATTTGAAGCAGTCAAAGAACATCGTATCTTCACTCCATAATTAGTTAGAGGAGATAGAGAAGTAGACACAAAGGTGGCAACAGGATAGGAAGAGACTCGAGCAAGCTGTCGCATTTTCCTTCCATGAAATTTTAGAGGTTGGGGTTATGCCCAACATGCTCTGTTAGGATCGGGTCATGAGGATTTGAGAATTTTCTACTGACTTTAGGAAGCTAATATTCTTCCTAGTAAGCCTCTTGAAATACTGGAAGAGTGATGAAATGTAGTTGATTATTAGATACAACAAATTCAAGAGGCCTAGGCACTTTACTCTAAAAAATATGTGCAGGTTTTCCATGCCTAGGAATCCTTGATGGATGATGTTGAGTTGCAAGACATAACAGAACAACTTCATGGAGCAGATTGCATTCGTGTCGGGTTGAGGAACTCATTAAAAACATTGTGCCCAGTCGAGAATATTTGTAAGGATACTGATCTCAAAGTCTTAAAATAGAAGGTCGCTAAACTCTGAACATAACAACAATGAAGAAATGGTCATGTCACGGAGTTTCGGGAAAAAGTAGAGAAGGTCACAGTTACCATTCATCCAGTGTGTGTTCAAGTGTGACGGGTTGTAGAGACAACTGAGGTAGAAAGTTCAAAACATATAAGTTTTGAACTTGTCAAAAGAATTGCTAAAGTCAAGGAACATGTTCAGCATCAAGCAGAGGATGTGATGAAAATATTCCAATATTTTCAAGATAAGTTGAGCATGACAGAGGTTTTTGTCTAAAGTGGACAGGGACGAGCCACATGTGAGTGTTGGGGGTCTGTTGGCCCTAGGTTAGTTGTATAATTTTTTGTCCATAAGTTTTTAGAAGTATGGTCGAGGTGTGGACAAGGTTGTGACGAAGAAGAGACGGAAATGGTCAGCTCTAGAATTTTGGGCAATTTTTTGGGAAGAATTAAATGTATGCGATGAGTTAGTTAGAAAGGTTTTCCACTTATGGGTAGTGGGAGAAAGATGTAAAATTGGCCATTAGAGCCTGGGTGAAAACATGAATTTGGTAAACACTTTTGCTTTTTTTTTTACAAAAAAAATTGCAAAATTGTATGTTTTTCAACTTCAACCCCTTCAAACCGATATCTCCCTTAGGAATTTCACCTTGAAATAAACACACATGTTTTAGAGAATTGAATTAGATACGTACTCATATTTTTTTGAAAAAAAATTATCGACATATAGTGGGGAAAATTTGGAGGGCACCAATGACATATACTTTAAAATTTTAAGTATGAATAATGAGTGACCTTTGTGCCCTCCTTTTTTCTTAGAGGTAGTTATTTATTTTAGGGAAACAAAATGAATAATCATAATCTACACTCTTTGCACTCATTGCCCTCCTTTTTGGACTTATACGCTATTTTTTGTTATTTATCGAAATAATATATGTACCAAAAATGGTGCCTTATTGACACGTGGTTTTGTCGTCTCATTTTCTTTCAAATGTGACTCTTATCCAAAAAACTAAAAGAACCCTTTTGAAGAGGACACTGCAAGGAACAACGTTGTGATTTAAAAAAAAAAAATTGGCTTCGTCTTCGTGACGATATTGAATNTATAATAAGAAAGTAGATTGAATAATGAATCTACTGGTATAAACTCCGACATGTAATTCTTATTTTTTGCAGTGTTTCAACCTTGCTAAAGTCAGACATTTTTGAAAACTACAGAAATGGTGCTAGAAATGTTGACTAAAAACCTCTTAGCCAAGAGATTTAAATTTTCTCGGGCGAGAGGTATTTTCACTCAAAAAATAACCCAGAGTTATGCAAATCTCTCAACCAAAAGTTATTTTAAACTCTCGGAAGAAAAAATAAATTATATCTCGACTGAGAGTTTTCTTTGAGAATCTTTTTATGGGCCCACCATTAAACTCCGGTGATTCCGACGAGATTCCAAAATTATCACCCAAGAGGTGTATAAATAATCTCTCGTCCAAGAGAATTTTTATCTATCTCAATCAAGAAGTTGTAAACTATTTTTTCAGCCGAGAGTTGGCAGAGCGTGTTTCAGCCGATAGTTTGCAGAGCATTTTTCTGCCAAGAGTTGGAAGAGCATGTTTTAGCTGAGAGTTTGCAGAATGTTTTTCCGCCGAGAATTTGCAGAATGTTTTTTAGCCGAGAGTTGGCATAGAGTTTTTCAACCAAAAGTTGGCAAAGCGATTTTCAGCTGAGAGTTATTATATCCATATTGCAATCAGGAATTCACATATCAAAGTTTTTAGATCTGTTAAGATTTTGCATTATCTGAGTTCTTCAGGCCACAAATTTTTATTTTTATCAAGGTATTTTCTTAACCCCTATTTTGGGAAGCTCTTATTTTTTTCATCAAACACCTTCTATGAAAACTAAGACTATGGGGAGATATGCTTCTTCACAAGCTAGAGCATGGTAGTTTCAGATTTTTTTTATCATTCAACCATTAATGACAGCAAGCATTTTCTCAAGTCCAACTAAGCCAATTTCCCAACACTTATTCATTTTCATGACTTTCTGCAAAGTTTATCCTGAAACCCTATTTTGGCAGATCCATATCTTCTTCCTCATGAACCTTCAAGTCTATTTGAAGATATGGACAAGTAGGCAAAACACCCATTTAAACAATGACCATATGGTGTGGTAATTTTCTTCAACCCAGAATCTATGGCAGTCATTTCCTTTAGGCCACTTAGGCAGATTCGCTACTTTGGTGTAAAAGCAACTTGAACCCCTGTTTTGGCAGGATGTTAATTTTGTCATCAAACACATTCTGTGAAAACTAAGACTATGTAGAGCTATCCTTCTTGAAAAGCTAGAGCATGGTAGTTTCGTATTGTTTTAATCATTCACCCATTAGGTACGGCAAGTATTTTCTCAAGGCCACCTAAGCTAGTTTTCCAACACTTAGTCATTTTTAGGACTTTCTCCAAAGTTTATCTTGAAACCCTATTTTGGCAGATCCAAAGTTTATCTTGAAACCCTATTGTTTTAATAATTCACCCATTAGGTACGGCAAGTATTTTCTCAAGGCCACCTAAGCTAGTTTTCCAACACTTAGTCATTTTTAGGACTTTCTCCAAAGTTTATCTTGAAACCCTATTTTGGCAGATCCATAAGTTCTTCCTCGGGAACTTTCAAGTCGATCTGAAGATGTGGAAAGGTAGACAAAACACCCATATACACAATGACCATATGATGCAATAACTTTATTCCACCCACAAACTATGGCAGGAATTTACCTGAGGCCACTTAGGCAAATTTGCTACTTTGGTTTAAAAGCAACTTGAACCCCTGTTTTGGCAGGATGTTAATTTTGTCATCAAACACCTTTTGTGAAAACTAAGACTATGGAGAGATATCCTTCTTAACAATATAGAGCATGGTAGTTTCAAATTATTTTTATCATTAACCCATTAGGTATTACAGACATTTTCCCAAGGCCACTTGAGCCATTTTCCCAACACTTGGTCATTTTCAAGACTTTCTCAAAAATTTACCCTGAAACCCTGTTTTGGCAGATCCATTAGTTTTTCATCAGACATGCTTAATACAAATTGAGATCATGTTTAGGTAGAAATATCAATAGTGTACAACTTGACCATATTTTGTGGGCATTTACTTTAACCTATGATTTAAATATGGCAGGCATTTTCTTGAGACTACTTCTAGGTAATTTTACTTTCTTTGGTGCAAATCCTTGTTTTGGCATGTACCTATAAGTTTTTTGTACAATAGTGCTTAGCATATTACTCTTGTTAGGTTTGTTGTTATCTTTTTTCAATGTATGTATGTAACTCCCAATTCTCATATCTTTTCATGCATTGGATTTTAGGTTTTAATTCCTTGAAGATGGTAAATCAAAGGAACTGTGCAAAAAACATGATCACACCAGAACTGATGAAGAGGCAAGGAAGGACAAAAAGCATGAAAATATGAGAAAGTTAAGAGAAAAAAGAGCAATTCAAAGAAATGTGGAGGCACTTGGTGGTGAGGAAGAAATGCAAAATGTGAACCTCACACATGGTGGTGATGAAGGAATGTAGATTGTCGAGGAACATGTTGATGAAATAAATCAAGAGGATGGAGGTGACGAGGAAATGAAAAATGTGGAGCAAAATATGGGTATTGTCGATATTGAGCCCATGATTGGTGAGTAAATAAATTTTGATATATGTTTATAATTTTTACTTAAATATAATATATATAAACTTATATATATATATATATATATATATATTTGATTTGAATGAACTCACAATTAGCTAAATTCATATATTTATTTTTATGCAGGGTCGACTTCCAACATACAACATCCTACCACACTTACCAATTCATAGAGATTAATTAGAAGCTGCAACAATATCATCATTAATGATACGTTTTTGGAGAATATGGATTCAAGTAAAATTGAAGAAATGGGACCTTCGATGCCTGATCATCCAACTCTCTATAGAGTAAAAACTATAGTCAAAGAATATTTTGAAGGTATTTCTATCATAGAACAAGCTCAATTGTTAAATATGTTGTTAAAGCGAAAATGTATGAGAAATGCAATGACATTATTGGGCATTAAAATTGTCGAAGAGGCTAAATCAAATGAGATTGTATCACAAAATTTGACATCGGTCCTTGCATCACTTTCAAAAAAATGATCTCATAATTACATGGTTGCTCGTAAATCTATTGCAACAGGGGTTGTGGAAAAAAACACTGTAAACAGTCGTTTGTTGTCTACTCCTGCAAGAATGTTAAAAACATCAAGAAAAAGTTTATGGAAGCATAAAAATGTTAGAGTTCAATTAGATGAGGATGATGAAGTTCCATGTTGGGGTGTTATCTGAAGGCAACCTTATCAGGATAGAATTCTAGATAATGTGAGAGACATGGCGAAAGAGTTTTGGCATTTAAACTCTCATGTCTTACCAAATGAAAAGGATATTGTACGAAGTCGTATATCGAAAGGAAAATGTGAAACTCATTCCAAACACATAGAAGAGATCACTCAAGTGGAAATGTTCAGAACTTTTATGGAGAGTAATATTGATGTGAAGATTTCCCTTAGCACATTTGTGAAGCTTAAACTATGGTATGTCAGGCCCATCGTTGTTCATGACACATGTTGTTGTCTATACCATGTAGAATTCAAATTATATTATGATAGATTTCTAGATTGTGGCATGCAGTGTTGGCCAAATAACCCCCCTCCTATGAGTGTTCATGAATTTGTATCTAAAATACTATGTGCATGAGAGAATGATCAAGTATTCTATAAGAAACAATGCGTCGGGGGTAAAAAATGTGAGGAATGTTCTGATTTGGCCCTTTTTAATGCCAACTATCACATTGATGCAAACAATCCTCAAATATCAAATCGCATTGTGAAATGGAAGAGATATGAATATGTTGATTATACTCCTGTTACAGATTCAATATCAACATCAAGAAAGATTAATTTAGTTGAAAGTGATATCTCTTTAATAGATTTTATGAATTTGTTCAGGGATCAAATATATAAATATATCAAGCACTCTCACTCAGCACGATGGTAGGACTTATAGTTCAAGCAATCACGATATGTATTTGGAAAAGGAAAAATATTATCCATTGTTGATTTTGCTGAAAATTACACTTTCACTCCACAAAAGGAGATACAAAGTGGGTATTATCATTTAGATAAGGTATCTATACTTGTTCATATTATGTATAGACATACAGAGCTTCATGTCATTGGTTTTGATAACAATGAAAATAATCGTGAAGTGATTAAGGAGTATCATTTCTACATTAGTGATGATCATACACATGATACATGTTTTGTCCAACATTGTTTTGGTATGATTTATAAAGAATTATCAAGACGAAAGATCACTTTTAAAGAACATTGGGTGTGGTCAGATGGTTGTGGTGGTCAATTTAAATCAGCGCGCTCATTCTTATGGTTGTCTCGCCTTCATAGAAACACGGATGTTTGCCACACATGGAGATTTTTTTAAATGGGACATGGAAAAGGAGAACACAATGGTGCTGGGGCCTGCGTGAAACGTGAACTCAGAATATATCAAATGAATCACTCTGCTTCTCGCCTTGAAAATTCAAACGATGTTGTTAATTGGTGCAAACAAAATTTGAGCCATGAATTCAATGAACAGATGGGTAATGTGAGAATGTTTTTTTGGAATATTGCAATGGGTGATGTTGATAGATCAATTCCACATAATTATACTACAATCCTGAAAACAAGGGGCTTACACTCCATTAGTAGTAAGAAAATGGAAAATATACATGCAATCGAGAAATGAAAGTACTCTTGCTTTTGTCTTGCATGTATTGATGATGTAGAGTCCTTGGATGAGTGTCAAAACTAGACTAACAAATTTGTGAAACCATGGAGACACCAAGAATTGACTCCATTGCCCCCATGTGGAAATATCAGTGATGTAGAGCACGATAATGAAGCGCTTGTGATTGACAAATATCATGATCGCGTTTCTGATTTGGTTAGAGAAGGTGATGTATTTGATGTCATTGCACCGATAGATGATCCAGAAAAAGTGCATTATTATTTATTGAGATGCACTAGGTCAAAAAGCACGTTGATGCAAGAATTTAAAGACCCATCAAATTATACGTATGGTGTGGGTTCAATGGTTATAATGGGACATTTCTTTGCAGAAGTAAGGAAATGTAAAGACCATATTCTTTTTCAAGTCTACGAGTCAGATGTTATATGTGCTCAATACAGTCATTTGGTCATAGCATCCCGGTTACAGTTGAAGGCAGAGAAGAGTAGGAAAAATTACAAGCATCGACAATGGAAATTATCGATAGAAGACCATAATGCCATTCTTGATAATATTCCACTGGCACATTTCGTATGAATAAAAAATACATCAGGGTTGACGAATTTTTGTCCTTTGATTCTAGGATGGGTGGGTGAGAGGGACCAAATGAGCTTCCACCTTCACGTGGTTGGCCTCGTCAGTAGAGAATATATACATAATTATCGAAACTAAGAGAAGCTCTTTCTCATTCTTCTTGTTCACATGCAGAGGGAAACACTTAAAGCAAAGGAGTATAATATATTGAAGCATTCTTTTCAACTTTATGTGAAGACAACCTTCTGTAATGTAGAAATGGAGGGCATTTACGTGTGATGAAAATAAGTTGGATTGAGAACAAAATGAAAGAACATTAATGATTACACCTCCATTGCATCTGGTTTCATTTTCATTAATATTTGTTTCTACAAATAGAATGGTTACATACAATGATATCAATTTTAGCAACCTCCCTCTTTGACCTTCCTTAAAATTACTTAAGTTTTGTGTGCTCAAAGTGCTTATCTATTCAATAGAAAAATCCATTACCATAACCTTATTTTACGAGAATTAAAACCAATAATTTATTTATATTTTCATTGGTTCTTGATTATAAGTTTCGTTAAAGCTCAAAGTGCTGATATATTCAATAGAAAAATCCATTACCATGTAACCTTAAGATTTTACGATCATTAAAACCAATAGTCTATTTTTCTTATCAATAGTTCTTGATTGTAGATCAACTCATAGTATTGATGATCCTATTCTTCCACCATTCTAGATATAAATTATAATGAACTACATTTCCTTTTTTAAAATATCATTTCCCTTTCTTTGTATTTATCATGTCTAAAGGGTTTCCATGACATTTAAATCATTAGTTCCTTTTGAAAAGTGTGTTCTACTGTAGGAAAAGTATGTTCTATTAGTTCCTTTTGTTTGGGTGCAAACAAGATTCATCCATGTAATATTCACAAAAATTTTACAACGGAAACCTTGTCATAGTCATAAGATAGGTTCATGCAATCTCCTTATATTATGTGCACTAAAGAAGATATTCAAACCATAACTCTAAACTATTGCAACGTGCTCATACATGCCAACCTTAAACTCATCTTACATTCCTATATAGGAGTTTCAAAAAGACAATAAAGTAGTTTTGAAAAATTACAACTATTTATAATATGGACACATGACTTAATGATAAATTTTGATGCATCGATTATGTTGGTATGTTGGTGTTTTTGGTGCACTGAAAAAATAACTCGTGCACATATTGGTATGTTAGTCTTTTTGGTGTGCTATAAAAATAACTCATGCACATACTCAAAACTACAAAAATAGGGTGATGAAAAACAAGAACATTATGTTGCATGAATAGTGATGGTGATAAAATACAACAATTTTAGCTTCACAAATGTGTCAAGGGTGATCTTATCCCCATTATTTATGTCATGAATATTCTAAAACAATTCCACTAACTTGACATTAGTTTCACACTCATCGAGCTTCATAAATGAAAGTGCACCACGCAGCCTTTTCATTCAATGAAACATGAACATGAAGATGGAAACACACTTTTCACCTTATCCCTCATAGTATATGGAGGTCTATCTTCATATGGAAGCTTAAAAAATTAACCCAACAACAAAGTTCATCATCTACATCTAATTGAACCATAAATATTTTATGCTTACACAATAAGAACACACTCATTGACATGAAATGCTTGTAACATTTACCTTGTTTTATTATTTGTATCCCTTGAAAATGAGTTTTGATCATAGCATTTACATTTATGTATTGTCTTAAATTGTATTTGCAACCATGTTCTCAAATAAAAGAAGGAGTGGTTCAAAATTATACATGAATTATGTGTCAAAACCATACCAAAAAGATACATCTAAAATTTATCATTTTGCTATTAAAAAAGGGTCAATTTTACAAATACAGATTACCATTGAAATGTAACTATTCAGATTCAATAAATTAATAATTACATATATATTCAGTTCAACCGTCATTCTTGATACCGCAGTGTAGCCCTCATTCTAGATAATAACCGTAGTAAAGATGATCATAAGCTTTTGTACATGGTGCCAAAAAACCTAGATAATATGTTGCATAAAGATGATCATCAGTAGTACATGGCACTGAAAAGTTGCTAAACACTAAGACGGTAAAACAATGTCAACAAAGTAAACTCTGCATACATTACAAGAGGAACCTAAACCCAAAATTCGGAAAACCTAAACTATTGCAACGTCTAAAAGGAATAATAACAAATTCAAAAGAGAAAACAAATAGAAATAAAACTCCAAAAAATTCAGTTTGATCATCTCAATCACTGGTTTTTGTTGAAATAATCAACAGTCAATAGTAAATCAGAAATACAAAAAACACACAGGCAGATTGGAAATAGTAGCAGAGGATGACAGTCAGCTCTGGAAGCTCAGCTTTGTGGGTATGAATGTAAGCCTATGGGTGTGAAAAAGGGGAGATTCATCAATTGTTGTGTGCTTTTCTCTGTAGGCTATGTGAAGAAAAGGTTTTCTACACGTGTCTAGCCATCTAATCTTGCATTCATAGGTAAATTTCTACGTGTATGGACAACATATTTACTCCCATCCATTCATAATTTCTAGACCTCTTAGAAGCCCCAAGACTCCACATTTTGAATAGGGTTATTGGCACTAGTCACTCACCTTCAACCATCCTAAATAACTAAATTTAAAAAAATCATTTATTTCTATTTTACTAAAACAAATCTTCATTAAATACTAATCCTTCATTTCCTAAGCCACTATATCATCACTGCAGAAATGGCCTTGTAAAAATACGGATTCAGCATCTCGATCATAGGTATTGAAGACTACTTCCCCCATAACATAAACTCACCCTAAAGAGAATGCTACATACAAAAAGTCATTTCCATAATAGCTCTATTGCTTCAATGAGCTATTCCATCTTGTTGAGAGATTGGCTTTATTTTTCCTCTTTTGTACTCTATTGGTAGATTTTTGAAAAATATTTAGGGTTATTTATTTCATAGAGTAAGTGGTTCTTTAATCTATCCATCTGAAACGTGTACCATATTTCCTTCAAAAACACTGTGTAAACCCTAGAAGGGGGCCTACAATTCATTATTTCATTTGAAATCTCAAACATCTTGGTGATGGTAGTTTCCAACACATATTGGTGAGAAAAAAACCAAGCTTTGACTTCAGAGACAACCCTGCATATAAGACTAGAATGGGAGTCTCTACCTACAACTTTCATGCTAGGTATATGTATACATATAGATATGTGTTCTCTACACCTTTTCAAATAATTCCACAACTCATTTTCAGATTGAAATTCATTTGGATAACTGTGAGGCATGGAAGGAATTGAGCTATGTTAGATATTGACAACTTCAGGCATAGTTGTAAACTTGGTTGGGTAGTTGTTGAATATCATGCACCTTCCCAGTGAACAATATGAAAATATCATGACAACATTTATTGGAATTTCCTTCATCCTGTCTCTTTTTGAAGGGAGCTACTGATATGAGGCAATCAAAGCAATCAATATGAATTTCCTTCTAGTATGAAGGGAGCTACTAATATGAGGCAATCAAAGCAATTCTTCTCATCACACATTCAATGTGAGTTTTAAAACATTTTTCAACCTCCCTTCAGTGTTGTGATATTCTTTTTTTTAATTGTGGAAACGGAATAAAAAATTGTACTATGAATGTGATATCATGTGTATAAGGAATATATGAAGATATGGGCCGTATGCATTGGAATTGCACTGTTTGAGTTGTTTGTATGAAGTCTATGTCTTCTTGCAACATTTTTTTGGAGTGAGACAACAACTTTGTCATTATAATGACTAGTGAATGAGCCCACCCCGTCAATAATGCAAATGGTCTAAATAAAGTAAAAAGGTGTGGAGGATACAATTTGTGGTTTCTAGCTAGCTTTATTTCTATTGTTTTCCTAACTATTATTTGCAATAGGTCAATTCTGGGAAAGAAAATACACATTTGGGAACTTAATAAGGAATACATGAAGTCAAACTCGACATCACAAAACCTATACATGTTACAAGATGCACACCTATACTCATGTTATAAACAACAACATTATGGGCATGATCTCAGCAATATAAAGGCTCAGAGATGTTTAAGAATAGCCATGGTAGAGGTAGCATCAAAGGGTTTGATAGTGATGCAGTGATGATTCCTCCACTTGTGTGAGATGTACTTTATTTTTAGGTGGTTGTAGTATATTTTTCAGGTTGCCATATCTTATTTGAGGGTGCTATTGTTTCCTTGAGGGTGTTGGTATCATTTTCGAGGGCACCGATGCCTATTTAAGCCCCCTTGAGGCTGCCGCTATCATTGTTGAGGTTGATGTTGCTCTTGTTGAGGGAACCACTACCTGTTTAGGCATCCTTAAGGTTCTCATTGTAATTTTGAGGTAGCTTATACTCTTTTTGAGGGTGTCATTTCTCATGTTGAGGGCGTCGCTACTCTTATTTATGGTGTCACTTCTATTTGAGGGTTTCATTGTCTGCTAGATAAGTGTTGTTGCTACTAGAAATATGCTTCTGCTTGTTAGAAGGGTGTTTTTACTTGTTTAGGTTTTTTTGGGATTATTGTGTGACTACCCTAAGGAATCTCATCCACTGCAGTAAGGGTTTAAGGATGCCATATTCAGTTGTGAGATGCTTGACAATGCCATTCTTAGTTGGACACTTATTGACTACTTTGCTCAACATCTTGAGGTTGATCTTGAATGCCTTAAGTTGTTTCACTTCCTACTATAACTGTCTAACCCTATCCTACATGACCTTGTCTAACCCTATCCTTCAAACGTGTGAGTCGAACTCTACTAAACCTTGTCTCCAGGCTATCGTACCTTTTTTTAGGGTTCTTGAAGGTGTTTGAATGGGTCGTTGTTGTGTACATGTCGTTTAAGGCATCCTCTTCTTGATTAACTATTTTTGGGTGTTGTTTAGGGAAACCAATGCATGTTTGACTGTGTTGGAGGGCTGCTACCTTGCTTGGACTATTTTGGGTGCTGCTAGGGCAGTCGCCACTTTTCTTGGGTTGGTTTGGGTTTTGCTAGGGTAGCCGCTACCAGATGTACCAAAGAGGAGGGGTAATGAGCTATTCATTGATTTATGAGTCGAGTTTGTTACCAAAGAGGAGGGGTCCTTGTGTCCTCATGTCAGGTGACTTAGCTGGGTACCTTGATGCACTAATGTAATTTCCTAACTGATGTGTTTTCACTTCCTAAGGAAAAAATCAATCAGTAGCTATTTTGGTCACTTTGATGTGGATAAGACCATTATGAGTCCAAGCACTGATAAATCCTTTACTTCAAGTAGATCCAACATACTTGAGCCATGCGAAAATTGTCCAAAAGTAGTTAGAGCTGCATTCATTCTCTCATATGCACATTCAAGATGGTGAAGGTGTAAGAGGTGAGGCTCAAATGGCCAATATATGTGCATCAATAAACTAGTATTCAAAGGCATACTAATAAATTCCATTAACACAGTCAAATTGAATGTAATGTAGACACCATAGGATTGTGAATACCTGAGGCTCCACAAACTAGTTGGGAAGTCTAGAAGTGGTTCTGTACATCCAAGATCAAGGAACAGGCCTGCCAGAGACAAACATAAATGTGTTCAAGTTAAGAAATGAGAATATGCAGCTGGTGATAGGAGAGAACGTAGTTTTAAGTTAGATCATTCCAATGCAATATAAATCTCTAGTAAAACGGTCCCGAGGAAGCAAATGGAGGAAAAAACGCTCATGGGATGGATTGAGAAAGAGTGGATAGGGATTCTAAGCCTTTCTCTAGGATGGATGGGTTTCATTTTTAGGTGGAAGGAGGATGTAGAGAGGATTCAAAAGAGTATATGTGGTTCTGCGTTCCTTCTCTATTAATGATCAAATATTTGTCTCTATGCTTCAATTCAGGAACAAAAAAGGATCCTAGACACCCAGATTTTCTCTTGGAATCATCAGGTTTTGAACAATGCTTCTGAAATACAGTATGTTGGCGCAATATATTGAAAACCACTTAGACCTGGACCTAAACCAATAGTTTTCATGAAGTATCATTCCCATACTGGTCTTGTTTCCCACAAGGAATTGTGCTTTACTCCCCGAGGTGAATCGTGCAATCTAGTGTAGAGAAACCCTATTATAAATCTTACAAGAGATCCATCTAGTGTACCAAGAAGCAACCCTATTATCAGTCTTATTGTAGAGCCACATACAATCATGATAACCATATGGTGGGCAACAGATAGGAAAGGTCTCACAATCTAGGAAACCATCTAGGGAGTGATGACACACATGCCCCCCCCCCTATATTTTGAGAGTTAAAATATAACTCTTTCAAAAGGTAAATACATTATGATTTCAAAAATATATGATGGAGGCACAAATCACTTTGTTCGTGTTGAAAGTTGTACTTAGAAGTGGGAAATCAAGGGTTTGCAACCTTAGTTTTGAATTCATAGTTTGGGACCTATTATGAAATTAAAGGCTTGGTATTTACATGAAAAAAATAGAAGGAAAACCGAGAGTTGAGCTATTTACTAGTCTAAATTTTGTGACGATTTCTCTTTTGTAGTAAAGTCTCCTAAAGTGACTACAACTTTGAAACTGATTAAAGAATTTTTTCTTACTAACAAGTTGCATAATTCCCATGTTATTGTTGTGCTCCCTTACCATAAAGAACTAGCTTCAATTAAGATCTATATTAGACAATTGGACCTTCTTTTGTGTTCAAGGAGATTGATCAGGATTGAGAGGGTGAACATGATTTATAGGATTTCAAGAATCTATCATTTAAGGAATTTGAAGGATCCAAGGATGTTAAGGTAAAGAGTGAACATGGTGGTAATGTTTCATATACATAACCCCTAAAGTTGAAATGAGTTAACAATGGGGGTGAGGAGAGACCCATGCTTGCTTATGTTGTACATTAGTGGGATGAAAAAACTATGCATGAGCTCATAAATCTAGTACTTGAGGTATATAAGGACTTGATTCCATAGATTTTCACTGAAATCAAGGGAATAATGGAAGAATCGGGGGACATGAAAATTGAACTATGGCCAGATGTTATCCCATAAGACATCAATTACAAGATTAATCCCAAAGTTAAAGAAAAGGTGAAGAAAGAAACTAATAGAATGTTAGCTACACGATTGATGTTTATGGTTGAAAAATCTAATATGATTATCCCAATCATGTTTCAAATGAATAAGGTGTAAGATTAAATCGCAAACAAGATTAATCCATACATAGTTTACAGTTCACGATGGTGACGAGGAGAGCATCAACAAGCTGCTACAGCACCCTCGGTGGTGTCTAGGGTTGCTACAGTAGGCCTGGTGGCAACACCACCACCCTTGGTGGTGATCTAAGGCTACAACAATAGCCTTGTAGGTGGTCTAAGGATACAACAGTAGACTTCCATAACCTTGGTGGAGGCCATGGGTAGTAGTAGACCACTACTACAATAGAAGGTTTCATTGCTCGGGTAATCTTACGATGCATATAACAGATTTGAAAACACTTACAATAGCTGTAAAAATAGCAGTAAATATGCCCTTATATTCTTTGATTGTGGGGTTTAATCACTTCAAATATTCACCCTTAACTTATGTCAAATCAGCAAGACATATAGTGCTGAAAATTACAAACCATGAAGAATATTGATGATTGAAAATTAAATCTAGAATTTACACAAGTATTGGACAACTGGAAACTTAAGTAATATGAAATATCCATAAAGATGAAGTTCATGCACACATGATAGCCTTATCACAAGGCTAGTACAATCTTCTAGCACTCCAAAACCCTAGCTAGGGAAAATTATGAAAACCCTTGCTCAGAACAAGGATATCCAACAAGCATGCATCACACAAGAATGTCCTCCAAGGAAATATGTCTCCTCTTTTGGGTAAGATGTCTCCTATTTTTCTTCTCTCACCAAGTACAGCCTAGGGTTTCTTCTCAAAATTGTCATCTCCTAATATGCAATGGATTAAACCCTAACCAAGTAGTCTTCAACATGCTCTAACAAGCTTACCGTTCTAGGGCTACATGTTCGAAAACTCACCATAATCTCAGACTTTTTTCTTTTGTTGCATATAATTTGACTCTAAAAGAATAGTAAAGTAAACTAGATGAAAATTTTTAGCCCAGAATGAAAAACCATACACTTGAAGAAGCTTGGTGTATGAAAACCCAAGGTGAAACATCTCAGACTTTTTGGTTTTGTTGCATATACTTTGATTCTAAAAGAACAGTGGAGTAAACTGGATGCAAAATTTTAGCCCTGTAGGGTAGCTCAAGTGGTTAAGCACCTTGAGCTTCGGAAGGGATCAGGGTTAATCCCACAGGCTAGGTGCCTCTGTTGCATTCCTCACTCAATGTCCCTACCAGGTCAGGTTCCATAATATGCACCAACATGTTTACATTGGGTACCATCTATGAAATGCAGGGAAACCCACGTGGTTTTACTTAGAAAAAAAAATGGATGCAAAACTTGGGAATTTGACTAGTTCCCCTGTGTGTTTTTTTATTTTGCTACTATGGTAGAGATCATTCAAAACATCATTACTTGCAAAGGTCTAATAAAATTTTCCATCCAGTCCCATGACCAAAACAGCAAGAAACTAAACACAATAAAAATTAGTATTATCCAAAATTTCAAGCAATCTACCATGAATGCACCACATAAAACTTGAATCCATGCCCTTTTAGGTTTCAGGGATTGGCCAAAATAGACAAGAAAGAAATGAGGATTGAAGTCTCAACCTTGTAAAATGCTACATAACATAGCCATTACATTAACCATGCTACATAACCATGACATTAACCATGCTCAAAATTTATGTTTGCCGCCAATTTCAAAACAAGTTCCACTACATGAAATTATAGATAGAACTCTTACCTCACATATTTTGCAATTGTCTATGAAAAAAATATCAGAAATATATCTTTGCTTTGGCTTGGGACAGTGCAAGTCCTAGATTATTAGTGATTAGTTCACCAACCAAAATAATAATTTACAATTTTCATATAGCAAACAATAAAAGATTTAACAAGATAAATCATTAAACAAAGTGTTGGATTAATAGAGATTTTTTCACTAACCCCAAAAAAAAAATTACAAATTTTCATCTCTTTCAACTTAATGCTTTGCTGGTCAATGCATTAAGGTTGGTCATTGAGATGTCATACCATATTTCATGTACAAGAATGAATAAATAAAGTGCAGGAGATACAACATTAAGGAATCACAACCATTAATTGAATCCGCCTTATACTAAGATAATTCTGAGTTTGATCTTATCACCGAAGGGACAAGTCAAACATGGTAAACCATATACGTACCTTAAGAGAGGGTTAAAGCAGATTGAAACTGACCTTATACTCTTAGTCAACAGAAAGATAGGTTTCAATCAAAAGCACAGGCTTGAGTAATTCAGTCATGTCCAAAATAGTCATGCTAAGGACACATAGTCACTTAACACAAGAGACACTCAGTCATATTGATACCCTTTGACAGTCATGTTGAGTAACTCACAATCCACACTTGCAGAGTAAACTCACAGTCACTCCAGGGATAGAGCCCAGCACACAGGAAAAACCCATAAGAACTAACGCTAAGAAAATCGTGAGGTAAGCGACTTAAAAAAACGTAGAGACTCACACTGAGAAAAATTGTGAGGCAAGTGGCTGAGAAAGACGCAGAGAATCGCTTTACAAGATGAGACGTAAACAAAGAAAATGCAGAGATCAAGCTCAGCCCATGAAGAAAGAATAAATCACAGAGGTAAAACTCGGAGCGTGAATGAACAAATCACAAATCATGAATGAACAATTAACAGAGGTAAAACTTGTCCCTTGAAATGAACAAGATGCAGATCTAATATCGTGGGGTAAAATCGCAGAGGAAAAACCGAGAGACAAACCCGCAGGCAAGAGGATAAAATCATATTGCAGAGGAGATAACCCCTGCAGGAGAAACCAATGATAGTAGACATCCTAGTGAGATAACAGGTTGAGAATATGATGAGATAACCCTAGGACCAAGTAAGAATAGGAACATGAATCAACAACCACAAGAGCAAAGTGAACTGTAAAGGTGGACAATCATTCAATTAGGACCAACAAGACCAAAGACTTTTCTCTCTCTCAAGGTACATAGTTTTATATATACTTTTGTCATCACTATATAAGGGGAACATCCAAATGGATGGTATGCTCCTTTTGTCCTCAACCAACTTTTACAAGATAGATCATCCATACATGTCTACAGAGGAAACATAAAGAGACTAGTTTAGTATATCCAAGAAAGTGCTCGGTGAAGTGTCCTAATATCAATACCCTCAGAGGAGAAACAGTGTCATCCTCAAGACATCCAATATGATGCTAAAAGACTCAATCATCCATGCTCAAAGATAAAGCAACCAAAAGGTTGAAGAGTAGGAGGTATAAGCTCTGCTCTAGAAGAGTTGTAGCTTGTCTTCCCCAATTGCTATTTCCTCATAATTTCTAGTGAAGGAAAGTAGGCCCACAACCATGGGGAGCACTTCCTTGGATATAATGTCTACCATATTATTGTGTTCTCTAAAGACATGATGAAAGTATAAAGTGTGAAAGAAGGCCTTCAACTCCATAATGTTTTCACTCCAACCATCCAGATGGAGGGAAGAGAGAGTTGCCGTATCATCTAAGCCCAAAAACTATGCTAACAACCAACTGTCATAAAATAGTGCATACCAGCTCAAAGTTTCCATGCATGTGGGCTCAAAACATTATGCAATTCTAGCACCTGAGTGAAGAAGACTACGAGTGAAACCCCCATAAGCAAGCAACACTAGGAATAGGTCAAATCACCAACAAACTACATGAATATGTGTTCCCAAGATGCCAAGTGTGAAGGAAAAGAAAACAATTAACTGCTAACTGCTGAATACAATGAAAATTAGATACAATGAATGTGGAGCACTATTGATTTTCATCTATAGAAGATTAATCTAAACCTTCGAACCAGAACACCAATGGATCCTGGTTTTCTATGGGCTGAAAAGTCAAAATGAAATTCAATATATATATATATATATATATATATATATATATATATATTCAAATTTGGGGACAAAATATACAAAAAGTAATTAAATATTAACAAAAATAAATATCCATACTTGTGTCACTGGTGTAAATTGTGAAACTAGAATTTCCTCAACATCTATATTTGTGCCACTAGCCTTTGTTTCTTTCGGTTCAAACAAATTCGTATAATCAATGACATCATCATTCATGAATTTGGTATACTGCATAAATTTCATATATTAAAAACATTAGATTTCATATACTAAATTTCATATACTATAGCATACTTACGTACCATGCCCCTGTTTTCATTTTGTCGAGCAACGACTCGCTTATAATTGTCTCTAAAGTATGTTGAATACTGCTCAAGCTCTAATCAACTCATACTTTTCAAGTGATCATCAAAATAATCATCAAATGGGCTTGCATCCATACTGGATGCAGATCAAATACTATGTAGGTTGATTTCCACCCTTGCCAATGTAGCCCCAACATGGTCTCGTATCTCTTCCCTCACCCCTCTTGCTATTTGGGATGTTGTTTCCTGTTAGTTTTTCAACATTAAGCTAGCATTATTAGGGTCTTTAACTGAGAGAATAATAGGTAAAGCAATCAAACACAAGAGACAATGAACACAGTGTTTTTCCTTGGGGAAACCATAAATGGAGAAAACCCCGCAACATCCTCAAAGATAGAATCAGCACCAAAATAGTAAAATCCCAAACAGTAAGTTATCTCCCGACGGCAATAATCTTCTTCTTGTCTAGCCCCAGTGTCTTCTCCTTCCTCAACTATGCACTACACTTGAGTGTGTATAAGTTGTATGTTAAATAGAGAGTCCAGCTCTCTATTTATACTAATCCCAACATGACTAAAACCCTACCAGGGCCGACCTCTACTAGGAGAGTTTAATAACCCTAGTGCCGTAGAACTGCGGGGACTTTAACCCTTAGAAAATCAGAGGGTTACCCACAATTACTTGACATTACTTGTTTACATTATTGATCCTCTCGATCGAAACATCGGGGCATGACAACATGACTTAATTAAATT
>LPNX010186480.1:141288-157239 GCA_001517045.1 Pseudotsuga menziesii | reverse complement strand
TGAAATATAGTATGCTTGTATTGTTTACTTGTTGTTGAGGACGTGCTATAACAATTCAAGATGAAGATTGGAAAGCTCAACGGGGATCTACTTCAACCGTACGGAATAAGGTATGAGGTTCGATCCTTTAGTGTTAGATGTTTTTATTTCTATTGCATATTGGGAAAGATTGATTTCTGGAGTCTAGCTGTCTATTGTGGTACCCCAAGCCATAGGAATTTCTCTCCGTAACAACTTCTCCAATAACTCCTTCTTGTTCCTGAATTGTGATGTAGAGTCAGCTGGTGTGTCAGCAAATGCATACTCCTTGACCTCAAAAACAAGTCTTGTTGTTTTCATCTTCTACTTTCCTTTGTCCTCTGTTATATTTTGGACCAGTTTGCCCCCTGCTTCAATCTTCTACCTCTTAGGAGTCCTGGTAGTGTACTCATCTTCAGTGTCCATGGCGTCTGAACACCCTTGTTTGTTGGTTCTTTCTGAGTGACTGAACAGAGGTGTAATGTTTTCAGCTGCTGAAATCAACTTAGAAATATCAAGCATCAATGAAGTAATATCCTTTACAGAAGAACTTGAATCCTCTCGCACATCAGTATCTTTGGGAGTCTCCTTTGGATAGTCATCCCAATTGGCAACATCTACCAACCCAGCAACCTCTACATGCTTCAAAGGCTTTCTCTTCACAGCTTTTCTTTTGTTTGAAATAACCTGATGAGGATCATAATCAACTATAGGCTCTGTCAGGAATTTCATCTCCTTCAATAAGTTCTCAATCATTGCTAAATCAGTTTTATTCTTGATGGTGAAAGTCCCTACAGCCAAGGGATACTTAATTTCAATAGAATTTTTGACTTTTAAGAAGTGTTAAGTTTCTACAATTAACTTATGTCTAATGAATTCCATGGAGAACACTCTAGGGTTTAAGAAGGCTGGAAACATTTATGTTGGATGAGTAAAGCCATACAATCTGATCACCATTCCATTCTCAAATAAGAACCAATCACCTATCCTGCTATCTGTAGAGAACTGCAAAATTGTTCTCATCTCTGGTAATACTATGGGAAGCCTCTTCTAAAAAATAATGTTTGTATATCTCTGACATGAGGAAGTTCATAAATTTTGTGTAATCCTTACTCATTTCCTTAGTCAATGCCATTTCTAGTAATTGCAAATTCTCCTCATTGAAAGAAAGGAACATCTTCAGCAAATAAGATTGAAACCTAAAGGTTTTGGTCCTGCAGAATTCCATTAATTAAGAATGAATATTCTTAGCTAGGAACTCATCGAACTTAAGACATGAAACCTGCACTACTTGACTTAGCTCATTTGACTCAATTTGACAAGTATTTAAGACAAAAGGTAAACTCATGAGGGGCTCAATAATGTACTTGTCAGTATCTAGACCTAACAACTGACTCAATAGAGTAACAATGCACTGGGTTACTTTATTGAACAAGTTGGAATCAATTGGAAATGGTTGGTCTAATAGATTTATATCAGGTTTGAAGCAATTGTTGAAAAAATCTTGTTTCTTTTCTACCAAAGACTCTTTGAAACATTGAACTATACACTCTTCTTTATAATCCTAGGCTTTTAGGGTAAAATCTTTAGGGACTGACAAGGTTTTTCTAATAGCTAAAGGAATGATAGGGAAAATGACTTTGGAGCTGGTAATGTCCATTATCACTCTCTCGGAAAGAGAATAATTACCCGCACACCAACTAACAAATTCTGGGCAACTCGGGGTTTGGTCAGTTGCAAAAAAATGGAAGTAAGACCGGTAAATGTTATGCACATCAGTTCCTTGTTCTTTAAGCAGTCTTAGCTTCTCCTTAACATCACCAATAGGTCCAATTAGCAGAAGCATATCAAATACCTCAACATCCCTATCCTCAAAAGCTTCTTCCACTTTATGATATTCTAGGTTCTAAACTTCCATACTTTCAACTTGATCCATTTTATAGTTTCAGAAGGGACAAAAGGCCTACTTGGTGATTTTGACAGGTGGCTGAAAGATGCCATATGAGTTGGTTGCTTCTGCACTGTTCTAGCTCTCGCTTTTCGATGCTAGAGAATAAAATAATGCCTCAAATTCACGTGCACGATACTCTTATACTTTTTTATATTCTTACCCATCTCGCATCTTTGTCGCGCGAAATGATTTATGGGCATAGATCTAATTCTTCAATAACCTTAACCGTCAAAGGATGTGGCCTTTATCCTATTTCGCAATCCGCAAGCTTGCTAAACCTTCCGCTTGTTCCCATTGTAATATGAATTTCAACTGTAGATCTAGACTCCGCCATGATCTCCATCATTCAAAGGTGTGGGGTCTACCACATTTCACAGCCCCAAATTGTTTTATCTTTCGTGCATGTTTGGGTTGCGAAATACATCTCATTTGTAGATCTTCTCCATCTAAAATCTCGATCGTTCAACTATGCGGGACCAACGAGATTTCACAGCCCCGACATGTTTTATCTCTCATGCACATTACATCTGCAAAATGCATCTCCACCATAGATCTGGCCCGCTCAAGATCGTGGTCATTGGAATAAGCGGACCCTACAAGATTTCACAGCCTTGACATAAGTTATCCTTCGTGCATGTTGGATTCACGAATTCTCCACCCGTCGTTGATCTTGGACAACATTCAATTTTTGACCATTAAAATATGGAAAGTATAACTGATTTCACATACCTCCATAGCTCATTTCTCCGCACATATTTACTCAGTGAAACCTTCCTCATCCGTCGATATGCATTACCTGTTCATCTTACGGTTGGTCTTGCACGCCATTTAACTTTGTTCCGCCAAAGTCAAGGTTCTTTTAAAACCGCTCATCTTTTCTCAAAAAAATATTTAGAAACCGTTGATTTTCTCTATTATGCATCTACACCATTCATTTGCGCCACTGGATAACTATGAGTGAATTTTCATATATGAACCCAAATGTGGGGTTATAACTCCAGGATTTTCGATGTTTGTTCGTGACACACCATGGGATAATCCATTTTGACATTCAGGCTTAGGATAAGACTCCCAAGCAACTGCCAACCCTCCTCTGCATACCTCCAGGTCATAAAGCGTGGAAAGTTTTTTTCCTATACCCCCCTCATTTTCCACTATTCTAGACCTTTGCAAGGGAATTAGTGCAGATGCCTATGTAGAAATCTCCAAAATTTGGCACATGTGCTAACATAACGATTACACGGTCTCATCCTTCTCCATCTTCATGTTGCACAACTTGTTCTTGAAAGTCCTCTTTTGAGTAGGGATCTTCTTCTCATAAAAATTTGTGAGTGTGTTGAGATACTCCTTTTCCATATTCAATGGTGTGATCACCGACATGAGGTTTACCTTCACGGAGTCATATATGGTCCTCTTTTTCTTTGCTTGATTCTTCTTGAAATTTGTTCTTCCTTCCATGTATTCAACTTAGATGTTCCTTCGAGTCATTTTTTTGGTCAGACAGATATTGATGTCGTTGCTTCTATCTCTTGCTCAATGCCTCAAGATCTACGAAGTCTTAGAGTGTTTGCACAAAACTAAGCTCTTGTACACCCTTGCTTTGATACCATGTTAGTGATTTAACAAAAATATTAAGATAATTGGACTTTAAAACTTTAATCCACAATAACAGTGCAGATGAATCTCATCAATAATCCAAAGACATAAATCAAACCATATAACACAAGATATACCCTAGGAAAACCCTCCACTGATTCAGAGGATAAAAAACCCAACAAACAATCTTAGAGTATGATTGATAATTGGCAGAGAATGATTACAACACGATAGCAGATTTCCTTCTTTGAGAGCACCATAGAGTATAGATCAAATGGATCAATATGATGATATTTCCAAGTGCATAAAACTTTAATAACAAATCAAATTAGGTCATACAAGGAAGATAGAGAATATTGCATGCGTCGGTAAGTAGTTGACACTGAGAACACTATTTTATCTTTAACCATGCGCCTTCACTAACTTGGTATCAAGTTGGCACTCTATAATTACCTCCCACAAAGAATATATACACCCTCCATTAATTCACTGAGTTTAATTGTCTCTAAATGAGTTGTTAACTAAATGAACTGAAATGAATGCAACTGCATGGAATTGCATGCAACTAAATAGAACTGAATGTAACTGAACAAAACTGAATGTAACTAGTGTTTCTCCATAAGTGTCATCTTTAGCAACTACTTGCATAAATTAAGGAGTTGATTCCTTAATTAACTGAACTTGTTTTATCACAACTAAGACTCAACTGATGCCTTAATAATTCGAGTTCACTTGGAGGCATGCATGAAAAATTTGAATTCTCTCTCTATCTCTGTGCTCATATTAATTTTCTTTGCATGCTCCATATGTGTTTTCATTAATTCTATATCATATCATACTCATAAGAATTGTTTTGAACCTATGATCATATGTATTACCCCAGGTCATATAGTCACATGCTAAAGTAAATCACTCTAGGGGTAGCTAATCCCTAAAGGATACTTATAGCACATGTTGACCATGACTAGCCATAAATCACATAGTATATCCTCAAGGCTTAATACAACATAAGTCATGTGAACTTAGTACACCAAAAGTCTTAGACTTGATGCAACACAAGTCTTAGACCTTAACATAAGGTCATGATCTTAACCATAAGATCCTAGTACAAGCATCTCTCCCGAATATGAGAATGTCATGTTAACTTAATAGAATATAAGTTCTGGACTTGATACAACACATGTCTCATACCTTAATACAACATAATGTCAAGGAGAAGATATGAACCTAATTACAACATAGATTCCACACTTAATTACAACATAAGTCTCACACCTTAATACAACATAAGGTCATGGAGAATATCTCCCAAAGTTGTATTCTCAATAGGGTCTCTATGTGGCATAGCATAGCCTCTTTAGGGTTTCCTTCCGATGATGCCATGAGGGTTCGACCCATGCAAATAGAAAGGTCAAAACAAACTTGGTCGATGCATATATTTTTTAAACAATAATAATTGAAACTCAACTTTATGGGATAGTGAAACTTATTATTTTTTAACTCAGAACATGGATAAAAGGTGCTAGAAAAGGCTTTTTTTATTATTAAGAGTGAAGGGGGGAGATAAACTGGTAGGTGTAATGGGGAGTTACAAATAAGGAAAAGGGTAAATGAATTTAGGATAAAAGGGAATATAATGGGATTTTGTATTATTGTAATTGGGAAAATAATAAATGCAAGAGATAATGGGAAATGGGGAGAATTAAAAAGCATTTTCTTTAATGAGCAAAGAAGAAATTTTACCAAGGAGGACGTGTTCTTTCTAAAAAAAATTGGAGAACATTGGTGATTTTGCTCAAGGAGATGCAAGGGGTTGCTTTTAACTTTTTGAGCTTAGGCGTGACGATGATAATGACATATGGACACAGCTGGAAATTTAATGAAGGACGTGACTTTGGTGAATTTTCATTGTCAATATGCAAATACTTTGACTTGTCAAAATTTCAACCGAGTGTCAAGAGGGACAAACAACACATATTCATTTTTTTGTAAATATTTTGCAATTAGTTTCTTTTATATTTTCATTAATTATTTGATTTTGTAGTTATAAATTAATTCCATGCATGGTTAAATAGAGTGCAAATCATTCATTTAATGTACTAACACATTTCATTGTGAATAATTGTTCCTTTATTCATGATCATTTAATAACACAATTATTCACTTATGCATTTAGTGTCATTCATTGACTTTGCGAATCATATTTATCTTAGGACTTTAACGTAACCCGAGCTTCCATCCCCATCTTCCCCTTGAACAACCCTCCATGGATGTTTTCTGTGTTCTTGCCTGAACCGTGTCGTTTTGAGCATCAACACCAACCATATAAGCAGACATATCTCAATGACATTCGAAAAATTTCCTATAGATTGGTTCTCTCAACCTAGGATCCACCTAGTTTGTCATGTGCCATGTTTGAAGAAGGTAGTGGGGCTGAATTGCCACATTTAGGCTAGCCTCTTAGAACTTGATGAAGAAGACTACTCTTTTTTCCCTCTACCATGGAAAGAAGAGAGCCCACAAAATACTAATGCTTCCTTTTAGAAACTAGGTGTTAGAGAAGTAATCGAGAAGACCACTCTTCCCTGTACCATGGAAATAGGAGTGCATAGATGGTGATATGACTCCCTTTTGAACAATTAAGTTCTTTGAATCATGGAGACCATTGTTCTCTCTACCATGGAAATAAAAGTACGAAAGGTTTTAGGTCTTCCTTGTGAACAACTAAGTTCTAGAGAAGTAGTCCTCAAGAGTAAGGCATGAAAACCCATACAAATGAATAATCACCACAAAGCAAAGCAAGAAATATGACAAAAAACAAAAAGTACAAATAATAAAGAAAATTGAGAATAAAGGGATATCAACCTTTTGTAATTCTATTGTGATGCATAGAGAGAGAGGATGATCGCACTTGCACTTTGATGCTCTTCTCTAATATCCAATGTTTAAACTACACTCTCCATCCTTCAAGACTTTAATTTTGGTGTTGTGTTCCTCATTAGCTCTGAAGATAAAATATTGAAAATAACAAGCAAATAATACAATATATTCATATAATAAACCACAAGAGAATGAACAATATGTAGAGGATATGCATATTTATTACCTACCAACTACCAAGTGAGTCTATTCACATTACATTACATTTATTATCCCCACTTATGGATACCATACCTCACCCATATAATTCTCCTCAAATGCATTAAATTTAACTTCCAACCAAGGCTCAAGTCAAATGATACAATGTAATGACCATTCATTTGACATAATTAACAAAAATACTTACATGACTTTATAAAATTATGTTAATGTTCAAATTAATTTTTTTTTTCAAAACATAAATACAACAACATCATTTTGTCTCACCATTAGAAAAAACCAAAAATAATTAATAAGAACTCATACTATCACTCTTAGCCTATAAGTCTTTGATAGTGACATATATGTCCAAGATAAGCTCTTAAATTTAAAAACAACTTCACTAAAATAAAATAAAATAGGTTTCACCCTAATAGCAGAGCACTTATGGCCTAGCTGTAAACGAAATGAATAAACGCGAGCATGTCTCTGAATTTGGAGATACAATCAACTCTTTGGGAGTCCCCATTACATTGTGAAAACTGCGATTCTGTCCTTATGTTGGCCCCCATTACTCGATTGAACCATACAAGAAAGTGAAGGTTAATTAAAAGGCTGAGAACTCTGCACTACGATCTATCTATTTAGTGGAATAGTAATTCACCTACCAATGAAGACTTTCAAGAACGAGTGACCGAGAAGCAATACTTTTGTCATGTGAATCTTCATTCATTGTGTTCCCACAGCATGAGTGGCCTCAATGGTTTTGCCATGCTTTGCTAACTGGAGTTAAATTTAATGGCATTTTTTTATCGTATTAAATGTTAAATACAATTCATTCTGAAAATAAATAGCCATGGTTAGGGTTACGATATATTTAACAAATCATAAAACCCAGATTATATTTACTAGACAGATTAGATATTGCGATCTGTTGAATATTATTTTATGTAAGGGTTCAAAAGTTACTACTCCTTCTCTTACAATGTCTCTCGAGTTTCTAAGTAAACTTCTGATGAATCAATGACTTATGAACCATGCCGAAAAAATCAATGACTTATGGATAATGCTTATCATAGATGTCAGATCACTTTGTTGACATTTAAGACAAACCAAATTCATACATCTAAGAAAATGTTGTGCTATCTGCATTCAACCAATGACTTCATTTATCTCACCATAATATATTGTCAAATTCACGAACCATTAATTATTGAGCATGATAACTAAGAATATGTATGTCCTTGAAATTCAAATATGCAAAAGGAAGAAGTTAAAATTTATCAAATAAAACAAAAACTGTCGTTACATACATCTATACACAATTAAGCTAGAGCCGGAATATAAGACTAATAGAGCAGCAAAAACTGTGATATTTATGTGTCACTCAAATTTAAACCTTTGCAGTGTTATAAAAATAATTTTTTATCTTGATTTGAGAAAAACTACATAAATCTATACAAAGGGAAGCTAAAACTAAAATATAAAACCAATTGAGTAGCAATAAACCTAGACCGGAGCCAACTTAAATATTGGACTGACGGCACAGAATTTATTCAACCAGAAAGGATAAAATAATTACGGAGCCATAAACTTTCTGATTTAAAAAATCTGCGATACTAATTTAGGCATCTAGGCCTATTTTCTCGATTTATTTGTCAGGAGGAATACTGACGGATTGCCACTCTGGCATGTACCCTAATATTCTATTCATTTCTGAATTTAGAGCCATATTCATGTCTCCAGAATACTTGTAGCCATAGAGCATTGCTGTAAATACACATACATACTTGTTGTATTATTTGTAAGAGGCGATCAGGGTGGAGAATCATACCACAGTGTTAGCTGCCATATTTTGAGCTTGTAGAATGAAAATGACTAACCAGAGACAGTTTCATTGTGTATTTTTAATTGCGGGAATAGTCTGTGTTGAAATCTTTGCTTCAAAATGTTCCGCAGCAAGAACTCAGGGAGTGTTGGATGGTATCATGGGTTTCCTTCGAGTACGCCCCACTCTACAAGCAACACAGCGGCAGACATGGCACCAGAAACATAATACCTCTTTTTCAGTAGAGACTCCGGAAGAAGTAGTTCAAATGGTTCAAAAGTAAGTGCTCCATTTGAAACTTGCAAGCATTACCTGTTTTCTTTTTTTCAGAATCCCAGCTACTTATTGGAATGCGGCGCTGAGAATCGAACCAATATCAATTGATTGCAACAGAGTATCTGAAATACAGAGTATTTACTTATTAAGTTTTAGGTTTTACTGATTTTATGTATTGGAATGGTATGTGCTGCAGAAGTATCAATGATTCTCGAAGACAGCTTACCTATTTGTCCTGTGGAACCGGGAATCCAATCGATGACTGTTGGCGTTGTGACCCAAACTGGCAAATGAACAGGCAAAAGCTTGCAGATTGTGCTATTGGCTTTGGCCGAGAAGCCATTGGAGGGAAGAACGGTCAATACTATGTAGTAACCGATTCCAGTGACAATGATCCTGTGAATCCTACACCAGGTACTCTTCGCTACGCCGTTATTCAAAAAGAGCCGTTATGGATCATATTTGAGAGCGACATGGTCATTCAGCTCAAAGAAGAGCTCATCATGAACAGTTACAAGACAATCGATGGCAGAGGTGCCGATGTTCACATTGCCCACGGTGCCTGCATTACAATACAGTATGTGACCAACATCATCATTCATGGCGTTAGTATCCACAACTGCATTCAAACAGGCAATGCCATGGTGAGGGATTCCCCTGAGCATTATGGCTGGAGAACTCTGGCAGATGGGGATGGCATTTCAATTTTTGGAGGACGCTATGTCTGGATAGACCATTGTTCTCTTTCCAGCTGTAACCACGGCCTAATCGATGCAATCATGGGATCCACAGCGATCACCATATCAAACAATTACTTCAGTCACCATGACATGGTCTTATGCTGCCATTGGATTCCAGCTTTTACGAATCTACTGTTCTGTCTATTAATCTGTGCCGTTCACATGACAGCTAAAGCTAAAGCTAAAGGTGTAATCTGTATGCAGGTCATGCTTCTTGGTCACAGCGACAGCTATGTGCAAGATGTAATAATGCAAGTAACGATCGCTTTCAATTACTTTGGCGAAGGGCTTGTCCAAAGGATGCCGAGGTAAACTCTTTTTCCCCACATGAAATCAACGTCTCCGAATCTATGTGATGTCATGGTATTCCCGTAATTGCTAGAGAATATATTAGTTCCTGTGAATAATTTTTACAAGGTGGGGGCTAAATGATGGAAGATTTTCATGTGTTTTCGGACTTTTTTTTAAAGTCAAAATCAGTTTGACATGTATATTTTTCTGGGAAGCAAAAAATACCTCGCTGGTGTTATGCTTTGCTGTTGGATTTTCAGGGTTGTTTTAGATTCAATTGATAGCAAAGTATTCCCAGTCTCAGGAGCATTCAATGCTGCATTATAGAATGTTCACTGTTTTCTATTTTTCTACCTAAATTTTATTGAAATTGTATATTTAAATGTATAATAAAAGAAATTACAATTTGATAAAAAAGAACTATAAAAACAGGGATGTCGGCAAAAAATTGTATTCCCTTCATGACTAAAGAAGATATTAATTCCTATTGGTAGAGAGAAGATTCTAAGTTTTATGAATACTTTTTACAAGGTTTGAGTTATAAATTAACAGCTAAAATTAAATAGCCTGCTTGTCCCTGAGTAATAATTGCAGGTTCATTGCTGGTAGTTGTATCTCAAGATGCTTATATTCAACTGCCTGAGATGATATGGATATTTTCATTATTTGTTTCTAATATTTTTGTCTAGATATTTTTTTAGCAAAAATTTGATTAAAATTGTTAAAATTTGCTTGCGTCAGAGTAATAATTGGGTTCATTGCTGGTGGTTGAATTTCAAGATGCTTAAATCCAACTGTGCCTGAGATAAGCTTTAAGCAGCAATCATTATTGTGGTAGGCTAGTTAAGGATTAACATTTTCATGAGTTATTTCTAATATTTTTCTATAGATATTTTTTTTGTTAAAATTTGATTAAAATCATTAAAATTGCAGTTTTAAGTTATTGAAATTGTATGTTAACTTTATTACCAATTCTCTTAAAAAAAAATCAAAAGAAAAATACAGATACAGATAGTATATCATTAGCTTAGTTGTTTTGCAAAAGTGTGATACTCACCAACGGATATTCCACTTTGACCAGATCACGTGGAGCAGATAGACTTTATTGTGATTCTTGTACTTTGAGTTGATCCTGTTGTTTGTATCCACTGGTAAATATTGAAAAGTGGGAACTACCCTTCAATGTTGCAGGTGTCGACATGGCTACTTTCACGTGGTGAACAACCAGTACGCGCACTGGGAAATGTATGCAATTGGTGGGAGCGCTAACCCAACAGTTAACAGTGAAGGGAACATTTTCACAGCGTCAGATGACGCGAACGCAAAGGAGGTGTAAACTCAGGTTCCCTCTTTTTGAATCGAATCAAAATCATGGCATTGTCCATCAGTAATTTCAAAGTTCATATTTGTTTTTTGAAGTAGAATTCAACACTAAAACCCTAAATGAATTGCAGGTAACTAAACGGATCTATGCAACAGACGAGGAATGGATGCAGTGGAACTGGAGATCGGTAGGAGACCAAATGCTGAACGGTGCATATTTTATTCCTTCAGGCGCCGGTGCGGCCAATAGCTACGCCTTAGCCTCGAGTATCGGGGCAAAACCAGCGTTCTCGGTGGAAACCATTACCGGAGAGGCAGGCGTCTTACAAGGCAGGTAAGCATTGAATGGATGAAACCCTATACCGCCATTAATTGAATGGATAGAAAACTGTATTAGGGGTTTAACTGTATCTTTCAAGTTTCATCTATTTCGCAGAACTCAAAGTAGCAGCCGCAATGGGAATAGTCGTATGTCAGTATCATCTGCACCGAAGTCAATAATGGCGCCTTCTCAATCTGATCAAAGAAAATATTTCTTCATGTGCTGCACAGTGTCCCTAGTACTGACAACATTGAACCTTTTGAGGTGATGTTTGGCTTCTTCCTCTCGAGAATCGCTAATACCAGCTGGAAGCCAATTTTCTTTGGTGTATCTGTCAGATATAGTGCAGCTTTATTGAGCCTTGCCGTTCGAAGCATGATGGTTCCACGCCGTATCAAAGTTCAAGGCATTAAAAATATAGACATGGTGTGGAAATTGGAACCATCCAGCCGTGGAATACCATAGAAAAATATTTTGATTATTCAATGAAACCTTCCAACCGTGGAATATGGGTGAATGTTAATTAGGTTATCCAGGTTTTATGGTTATGGATGTTCATCAGATCGTGACAACTTCAAGTTGCGGAACTATCAAAATCCATATCTATGGAACCCTAAAATGTAAGGCGCAGTTCAAATACAACTGGGCTTTCATTAGGTATTTACGATTGTCCGTTCATAGTCTCGATTTCGAGGAAAGGTAGCGCATATTACCGGCGCATATTACCCTGGAGCTCAATTTTCGAGGCATTAATGGCTATATTCAAATTGCAAACCATTAATGGCGGACAGTTCACTTAGTGTAAGGTACATGTCAATGTAGCTATCTGGTGAGGGCATTAATGGCTATATTTAATTTGCAATACAGTAATGGCTACCAGTTCACGTATTGTAGGGTACATTGAAGATGTAGATCTTGTCAACGTATCTCTATGGTGAGGGCATTAAGTATTGTAGGGTACAGTGAAGATGAAGATCTTCTCAACATATATCCCTATGACGAGGGCATTAATGACTAGTTCTTTAATGTTCGCATCTTTGCACTTTGGAGAAATATAAATGAAAATTTCGATATATAGAAGTATATTTGGCTTTATTGGAGGGTGTTTTTTTAAATGGAAAGTATTTGTTTTTTTTTTATAATTTCTATATGGCATTTGGTGTACATAATTTTCTGAATTGAATAATTTTCAATAACCGTGTTTTAATTTTATTGAAATAAAAAAATTTCAAGTTGTATACACCGTATTATGCAAGGCATAAGAATAATGTAATTAAATGAGAGTTATGATAAGAAATTTATGGTAAACCTTCTTAAAAAAAAATGACATGTAATCATATTATTATTATTTTGTTAATTTTTAAATGATTGATATTTTTAGTTTGATTTGTTTGTTTATAGAAGGTTTTATGAGAATGTACTTTGGTGGTTGTATGTTGTATGTGTTTAGAAGTTTATTTTAAAAGTTACATGAATGGCACAACTAATATGTATAAATTTAAAAAATAATATTTTTTTATATTTATAATTATTTTGAAATTTGATTAGAGCTTTATGTTAATAAGAGCTAATTACTTTATTATTTGATATTTAATAGTAGAAGATAACAATAATAAAATTAATATATAAAATATTATATTATAATAATAGTATGCACCACAAAAAGTTGAATTATATAACTTTTGCTAATATCATAACTACTATAATAGTAATAATAATTAATATATTATATATATTATAATATTATTATATAGTAATGGGTCCAATAATTTTATCTGATACATAATATATAGAATTAGTCCTAGGCCAAGACTACACAAGGCCAGGGTAGAGGTTCAATTTTTGTTAATTCTTCACAGATTAGAAAATAATGCAAGAAAATATGATATATATTATTAATATATAATCATAACTAATATACCTATCCATCTTTTAGGTAATTTGGTACACTATATAATAGAAACATTAAATAATATTATAACTAATAACTAATAATATTATGCTATAATTAATATATTATAATATTACTATATACCATGAAAAGTCAAGTCCAATAACTTTTAATCAATATTATAACTAATATATAATTAATTGTACCGTTTTCTCTCTCGAGGGATCCAAATGGTAAAATAATGTACATGCCTCTCGCGCATAGATCAAGGCTTATTTATAATAATAACTAATACATAATTAATATACTCATTCATAATTTATAATTTAGATATACAAGACACATATGAAATATAATAGTATTATTAATTAATATTATAACTAATGTATAATAATATTAGTATATAAAATAAAAAGTTGGATCAAATAATCTTTAACTAATCTATTAATATATAGTTAATACATAATGAATACATAATGGTACAACTAATATTATAAGTAATAATAATAATATATTATAATTTTTAATATGATATTCTTTATTTAAATTTATTTCATTATTTTGGGTCAACATTACATTCAACTTTGTCTTTATAAAATTATTTTAATGTAAAATATATATCTAAAGAAGCTTTGATAAAAGTGAATAATTTAGGTAGCTTCAATAAAAGTGATCAAAAATTTGTTTAGATGAGAGACATTATTTTATAATTTTTTTTATGAGGCTCATTTTTTATCCAAAATCCCTCTAATGTGCCAACGAGTAAAGATGATGTTATTTTGATAGATATGTTGTTTATATGGCAGCCAATAAATTTGATTTTATTGTTGTAGATCTGATTTTATATGGTGCACTCGGTGGATTTGATTTTATCTCTGTTATAGTTTAGTTTTTAATGTTGTTTATGTAGTTGTAGATGATAACTTATGGATTTGATTTTATTACCATTTACATGGTTGTAGGTGACAACCATGAGATCTGGTGTTATTATTGTTTATATGGTTATAGATCATAGCCCTCATATCTGGTTTTGTTTATGTTATTATGGTTGTAGGTGACAGTGAGTAGAGTTGATTTCTAATATTGTTAATATGGTTGATTGTGGCCACGTGTAAATCTATTCAATTATATTGTTTATGGTGGCTTGCAAATCAAATTATACTAAAGTTTAAGTGGTCGCAATAGATTTGATATTTCATGTTTGAAATCATGTTAATGGTTTGTTCAGGTCTAGTTTCTCATGTTTGCATTTACCTTTCAGAGCATGTGTATTGGGGAATGATATGCATTTGTATGTGTCTTTCATTTTAAAAGGTTGAATGTTTTATGTTAGTGGCTCTTTGACATGCTAGCTAACGTTTGTTACTCTTATTACGTTGTGCATTACCTTGATTTAGCCTCCCCTTTGGGTTTTCAGGTGTCCTTGGCCTTGGATTCGGGGCCGAAAACATGACATAGTGGTATCATAGCTTAGGTTTCAACTCTGTGATAGTAGGAACTTATACATATGTATAACTCTGTGTATGCATTTGGAATGTATTGTAAAAGAAGTTTAACCTCCCTTACGTAAATGGAAGAGTTTTTTTTGTGTGCTAACATTGATTGATAATAAATACATTGCAACCCCAATTATGTCAGTTAATGAATGAGCATGTAGTGTGATGATTGGAAACCAAATTTTAAACCCTAATCGAAGCGGTGAAGACCAAAGACTCGGTAAGTACAATGAAGAGGAAGCTATATCAGTAAGAAATCAGAGATCAAAGATCATCTACATAAATCAAAGATGGATTTCGAAGAATGATAGATACCATACAAACCTAAAGAGGATTTTGGAAGAAGAGAGACTGGGACAAGACTCGGTAAGTACAATGAAGAGGAAGCTACATTAGTAAGAAATCATAGATCAAAGATCATCTACATAGATCAAAGATGGATTCTGAAGAATGATAAATACCATACAACCCTGAAGAGGAGTTTGGAAGAAGAAAGACTAGGAAAAATGGACACAAGAGAAGTAGTGAACGTTTAAGTCTAAAAAATTAAGTGAGGAACACATAGAAGACAATGAAAGGATTATTCACATTCAAGAATAATCATGCATGATCTGAAACAATTGCAAAGAACACAAATATTTGATTTTTTTTATGACAACCATTAGATTTGATTGTTGTAGATATGATTTTATATGGTAGTCAGTGGATCTGATTTTATCTTTATTATAGATCAACTTTTCATGTTGTTTATGCAGTTGTAGACAATAGCTTATAAATCTGATTTTATTGTTGTTTACATGGTTGTAGGTGACAACCATGAGATCTGATGTTATTATCGTTTATATGGCTATAGATCGCAACCCTCATATCTGATTTTGTTTATGTTATTATGTATTTAGGTGGCAATTAGTAGAGATGATTTCTAATACTATTAATATGGTTGATTATGGTAGGCTGTAAATTTGTTCAATTATATTGTTTATGGTGGCTTGTAGATATGATTACATTAGAGGAAATTTCAACTCAAAATGGGCCTTTTAACTTTTATTCAAATTCCATGTCATCATGTGTTAGCCAATGAAATTGCTTTAAATTTGAAATACTGCATAGGTCTTAAACACTTTTTTAATAGGTATCATAA
>LPNX010186480.1:34203-141179 GCA_001517045.1 Pseudotsuga menziesii | reverse complement strand
TTTCAGGTATTTCTTGTTTTTGGGGTAGAGGGGTCCATCAAAAGTATGCCGAGTGGGTACTCGTTGGATGCGGAATTTAATTCCGCATCCAACGAGCTCTCGCGATCGAAATTTGAGTAAAAACACGGGGAGATATGTCAAAAATACAAACAAAAAAGTAGTTTTTTTCTTTTCTTCCTCAAGAATTAATAAATATTATTTTATTATTTTAACTATTATTTTATGAGTTCATTTTAGGAGGCCCATTTTGAGTTGAAATTTCCTCTAATGTATTAAATTTTGAATATTTGCAGTAGATTTGATATTTCATATTTGAAATCATGTTATTGGATTGCTCAGATTTGGTTGCATTTCATGCCTGCATTTACCTTGCATAACATCTGTATTTGGTAATGATATGCATTTCTATAAGTGCATTTCATTTTAAAAAGTTGAATGTTTATTTTAGTGGCTCTTTGGCATTCCGATCTAGCCTCAGGTACCCTTATCATGTTGTACATTACCTTGATTTAGCCTTCCACTTGGGTTTCTAGGGGTCCTTGGCCTTGGATTTGGGGCTAGGGACATTGCAGAGTGGTATCATAGCATAGGTTTCAACTCTGCAATTGTAGGGCCTTATATAGATCTATAATTATGTGTATATGCATTTTGAATTTATTGTAAAATAATTTTAACCTCCCTTGTGTAAATGGAAGAGATTTTTTTTGTGTGCTAACAATGATTGATAATGAACACATTGCAATCCCAATTATGTTAGTTAATGATTGAGCATGTAGTGTGATTATTTAAAAACACATTTTAAACCCTAATCGAAGCAGTGAAGATCAAAGGCTCGGTAAGTACAGTGAAGAGAAAGCTAGAATATTAAGAGATCAGAGATCAAAGGCTAGCTATAGAGATAAAAAATGGATTCCAAAGAATAATAGATACCATACAATCCTAAAGAGGAGTTTGGAACAAGAGAAACTAGGACAAATGGACACAAGAGAAGCAGTGAACCCTTAAGTATGGAAGATTCAATAAGAAAGTGTAGAGAAGATAATGAAAGGATGATTCACATTTAAGAACAAACCATGCATGATCTGAAACAAATGTAAAGAACCTAAAGAATATCTCCAAGAAACAATCAAGATGATAGAAGACATGTACAAAGAAGCGATTATGAAAGATCTAGATCATACTCAAGAATACTTCATCATATGCCCTTTGCAGTGAATAAAAAAATGTATTCATCAAGCAGTTTAGAAAGCAACCCTAAAAGATCCCCAATAAGATATAAGAAGAGAAGGTTTGGACATAATAAACTAGTGGGAGAACTAAGAAGAATCAAACCCCCAACCTTTAATGGAGAAACAAATCAAGGTGAAGATGTCAAAGCTTGGTTGTTGGGACTTAGAAAGGTTTTCTAGTTGCATCAGTACACACCAAACATGGAAGCAAGGGAATCCATCTATCATATGGAAGGAAAAGCATCTATATGATCATAATAAGAACAAATATCCATATCAAAAGGACTAGAAAGATAAGAAATAGAGAAGCAAGAACAAAGAAAGAAAATATTCAAGCCTCCATCATTCAGAAACAATAGTAACTCTTATCAGTAAGATTAAAGAAAATCCAAACATGAATAACATTCAGACAGAAATCCAAGACCACATATTGAATGTTGGATATGTAAAGAGAATTAGTATGCAAGGTAGTGTCCACATAAGGGAATCACCATTAACAACATTCAAGGACCCTCAATTGTTGGTGATATTGGAAGAAGTATGCCAAGAATCTATGTAGCCCTAGATGGAAGACAAGTTGATCATCGGTCGTGGATGATTTAGGTAGCAGGTAAGGTTGCTAATGTACATATAGCTATTTTGATTGGTTTTGGAGCTAGCCGTAGTTAAATTATACCTAATATAGTTGAGAGATGCTACTTAAAGAAAAACAAGTTTGAGACAATAGGTATAGTGTAGTTGGATACAAGTACCAAGAGGAAGGCCACATAAATAGTAAGGAAGTGTACTTTGAAAATGAATGGTATGAACACCTTTGCAAAGTTGAACATCATACCTTTAGGTTCATATGATGTATTGATTGGAATGGATTTGTTGGATGCACATCATGCCATGCTTGAATGTCATAACAAAACATATATTTTTTTTCTGGATGAAGGAAATCAAGTGATAGTAAGAGGTATACCTAGACCCATATCTTTGAGATAGATCACAACTTTGTAGTTGAGAAAGTGTTTTAGAAAAGGTTTCTAGTTGTATGCAACTCATGTGGAAAAGCAAAAAGAAGGAAAAGAACCAGAGTTACACTGGACTACCCAGTGCGACAAGAATTCACGGATGTATTTCAAGAATTGCCAGGAATGCCACTTAAAAGAGATATTGATTTCACTATTGATTTGATTCTAGGTGCAATTCCTTCATCTAAAACACCTTACATAATGAGTACTCTAGAATTGTAAGAAATATAGATTCAGTTAGAAAAGCTTTTGAATAAAGGTTACATAAGACTCAGTGTGTCATCTTGGGGAGCTCTTGTGTTGTTTGTAAAGAAGTAAGATGGAACTTTAAGACTTTGTATAGATTACAAACAACTGAATAAAGTAACAATCACAAACAAGTATCCCTTGCCAAGGATCGATGACTTGTTTGATCAATTAAGAGGAGCCAAAATATTCTCAAAGATAGATCTGAGATCTGGATATCACCAAGTCAGAATCAAGAATGGAGACATCAATAAGACAACATTAAGGACCAGGTATGGTCATTATGAGTTTATAGTGGTACCATTTGGATTGACAGATGCACCAACAAATTCATGTGTCTGATGAATGGAGTTTTTAGAAATTATTTGTATAAGTTTGTAATTGTATTCTTGGATGACATCCTTATCTATTCTAAATTTTAGAAGAATAACATGAAGAGCATCTAATGTTGGTGATGCAAGTACTCAGGGAACATTAGTTGTATGCCAAATTAAGTAAGTGTTCATTCTATCAAAGTAGAATCCACTACTTGGGCCACATCATATCAGAAGAAGGAATCTAACTGGAGCATGAAAAGATAAGAGCAATTATGGAATGGAAAACACCAAATAATGTATTAGAAGTAAGATATTTTATGGGGTTAGCAGGGTACTACCGAAGGTTCATCAAAGGTTTCTCAAATTTAGTGAATCCAATTACATCTTTGCAGAGGTAAGGGGGTGAACTTCAAATGTAATTCTAAGTGTGGAGACACTTTTTAAAGAGCCAATAAAATGCTTACGAGTCCACCAGTTTTGAAGATTGTAGATCCTTATGAAATATTTGTAGTATGCACTGATGCATGTAAGCAAGGAATTGGTGGAGTGTTGACTTAGAATGACCACGCAATCAATTATGAATCCACAAAGTTGAAAGAATATGAAAAGAACTTCGCCACTCATGATTTGGAGCTTGCAACCATTGTTCATGCCTTGAAGACGTGGAGGCACTACTTGATGGGTAAGAAGTTTGAATTAAGCACTAATTATGATGGTTTGAAGTTTTTGATTGAGCAACCTACCTTGAATGCGAGATAGAGAAGGTGAATGGAACTGCTATGTGAATATGACTTTAATATCAAGCAAATCAAAGACAAGGATAATAAGGAAGTTGATACACTTATTAGGAATATACATGTAATACATGTAGCAGATATAAGTACTAGTACATTAGAATTGAAAGATAATATCATTGAAGCCAATGTTACATATGAGCATTACCAATAGGTAGAAGATAGATTGCAGCAACAAAAATTAACACATAAGTTTGATAAGTATAGACTATAAAATAATGGAATCCTCATGCATAAGGACTGAGTTTATGTGACGAACTATGGAGATATACAGAAGATGGTTTTGAAAGAGATGCTAAATGTACCTTATGTTGGGCATTCAGTTTATGAGAATACATTAGCAGCTGTGAGAAAGTAGTTCTATTGGCTAGGAATGAAGAATTATTTTGCATAATATATAGCTAGATGAATGGAATGTTAGAAGGTTAAACTGGATCATCAACATCCATTTGGTTTGTTTCATCCATTACCAATACTTGAATCGAAGTGGGATGCAGTTATGATAGATTTCACCACAAATTTTCCTAAGACAAAACTACATAATGATGGACTCATGGTGGCGGTGGATAAGTTGACTAAAGTTGAACACTTTATTCCAATAAAAACAACTCATAAGACAACTAACATTGCATACATCTATAATGTCCCCTCGATGGAGTTAACTCCTAGTACTAGAATGAATTTTCCTTATCTACTATCGAGTCACTGTTAGGGGATAAATCTATTCAAGCGGACTCAAGCCAAATCTCTCTAGTCCAAGTAGATCTAGCACAAATCAAGTACAAAATACATCCTACTTTCCCAGATCAAATATAAATGCAAGTTAACAAATATATCACTTACTTGAGGTATGCAAATCCTCTTCTCTCTTTGTTGATCCAATATCCAGAGCCTTCAGATCTTGAGCTGCAAAACCATGTAGAGAAAGTGGAAACAAGCAAACAGTACATGTGTATCTAAACATGAATTGATCTAAGCTAACAGTTAAGGAAGAAAGCTCTAAACATCATCAACACAACAATGTTTATGGAAAGATATTTGTATTACTGTAATCAAGGAGATACATATAATTACATAAGGAAGGAACATCACAACCTAGCCTTAACGTTGCAATCTTCCATCTAACAATCCAAGCCAAGCCTCCAAAGGATGATAGTAAGCTCCCAAAGGATGATAACTTGCCTCCCAAAGGATGATAGGGATCACCTAGAAATTCCACCAGCAAAATAGTACCATAGTCCTTCCCCTCTTCACAATGGAGAGATGTTTCATTTTATAATGCTAAAGGGATAGAGTAGGTTGAGTATTAGGAGGAGGGGTCTAAGGGATCTTCCCCATAGGTTAGGGAATTGAATGCCACCTCACCTAGAAGGTAGGGATGATCCTCCACCTCATCTACCTTCGAGAAGGGCCTCGAAACTTCTCTTTTTTCCCTCAAAAAACCCCTAGCACACCTTGCTATAGGAGACAGAGTGTCGATGCATATTGCATGAGGAGAAAGAGCGTCGACGCACATTGCATGAGGAGAAAGAACGCTACTGGCCCTCCTTGCATGAAGGGAAAGAGTGTCGACGCACCTTTCCTTAGGAGAAAGAGCGTTAGCGCTCCTAGAGGAGAAAAAAGAGCTAGGAGAAACTTCAAACTCAATGCACTTTAGCTAGGGAAACTTCAGGGATTAGAAATAAGTTTGACACATGGATCAAGATGACAAGATTTTGGTGTAACATAATTTCCCCCAAAGCATGAAGTTAGAGGAATGCGATAGGTGAATTCATTGTGAAGTGAAGAAATCGAGGGAAAGGATGTTGGATGGAAGCTGCTACCGTACAACTGACTCAAGTCTCATATGACTCATAACATGGCTGTCGACCAATATAATCCAGATCCATGGTAGTAGAGACCGACTGAACACAATCATGGCTACTGGACACAAGCGTAGATCCACGATGAGATGATAACACATCCACAACCAATACAAAGTGGATCCATGTAATATGACTCAAACAAAATCCATCACAAATTGGGAAAGATATCGATAAACCCAGTGTCTTCAAGCTGAACCCACAATGATACAAATCTAACCATGTGATTACAATGTCTTGATGTCAAGCATGGTAAAAACCACTTGATTACTACTCATTGATGTAAACTATTAACAAGTGTGAGGGAAATCACCATTGATGTCAATGATTCCCAAGGTACCTCAATACATTCTCTCGAGTGTGAATAAAGGACTTGGATTCAAACACTCAGCATAATCTTTCAATCAAGAGTCAATGATAGGAACTCATGTTGAAAGTGAGGTAACCTGCCATTAAGGCATGCAGATTTCAAGGTACTTGTCTTGGTTTCTAAGTCTAATTCTTGGATGAGGTGTTGAAGTCAACATGAATAGAATTGTCGAAGGAGGGCCATGATGAATCCCCCATCATCGACATCAAACATGATCAAAGATGTTTTTAGAGTAAACCGGACAATAGAGTGATGTACAAAACTGGTTCAGAGATGACCAACATGAATGAAGGTAAAATGATTGTAGGCAATGAACAGATGACCAAATATCTCTTGAACATGAGCATGGCATGAATTGGAAGTATTGACACGAGAACGATACCAATCCCCTAATGCAACTAATGGAGGGATTATTCTTGGACAACTCGAACGAGGCAAGAAGACTCATGGAATCAACAGGAATCGAAGAAAAATGGAATACCCAAGTAATAATGCATATGAAAATGAGTGCCATGTTCAATAGTAATTGTGTATTGCCGTAAATACAACAAAACACAAAATATTCTCTTAATTTCCCCATCACGAAGGATGGGTACCTCTTTTTCATTTTTACGAGTTCAAAGAGGGTACGAAACACTCGTTATAGCTCATCAAGTGATGAGTCCATTCTCATATGTTTTATGAAACTGAGAAAGGAGGGGTTCATTCCCAAAAAGGGTCCTTCATCGTTTAATTTTATGAGTCCAATGAAAGAAAACTCATTCGTCATTTCATGTTTAGAGCGTTTGAAATCACTAAGAAGACTCCAAAATGGACTTTTTTTTTTAAATTTAGTCCCTAAGGCCCGAAAAAGTATAAAAATATGCCCAGGAGAACTCTTCCAATCACGTTTGGCTGTAGTATACCTTTTTCGTAAGTAGTTCCCCCTGGTCCAAAAAAGGAGTAAACTATCACTAGGAAGACGACTCTTCAGGTCCTCTTATGAGTGTGAAGAAGACAAGTTCACTCGACGATCTTTTCACATTTTAAGAGTCTGAAAAGAGCTTAAAGAGGACTCTATTAGGGTTCTTTTTTCATAATCCATTTTTAACAAACCTGAAAAATAGTAAAAGTACACTCGATGCCACTTTACTGAGTTTTTAACAAGTACGTCGAAGGTATACAAGGCACTAAGAACCTTTTTCATGTTTGAATCCAGAGCACGAAAAAGCGATAAAGTAAGCTCAAACCACTTTTCATGTTTTAACCAGAGCACTACAAATGAAAAGTAAGCTCAACATTATCTTACTATTTTTTAACGAGCTCGAAGATCAGTTTAAAGAATGTTCAGGGTATCTGCTTCATTTTTTAACGAGCTTGACACAGAATAAAAACTATGCTGAAAGTGTCGTTTCATGGTTTAGTGAGCTCGAAACTAAAAGAAAGTATGCTCAAAATGACTCCCATTGATAGGTGATTTCCCAACATGATGTCCAGTGGTTGGTACTTTCCCTCAATATAAGTTTCAAGTAACTTAATTCTAACATAAAGGGGTAGGTACATGCCCCCCAAGCTTCGTTTCATTTTCTTTTACAAGCAGATCAAATGAAGGTTCAAAAGTTGAGTCTTGACACAATGGAAGAATCCATTTCATTTTTTAACGAGCTTGACACGAAAAAGGAACTCTGCTCAAGGTGACCTATTTCATTTTTACACAAGCTTGAAACATAAAATAACTATGGTTGTGGGGACTTGTTTCATTTTTATGCAAGATTGAAACATAAAATAACTATTCTTGAGGACATCTGTTTCATTTTTTAACGAGCTTGACAGAGAATAAGAACTATGCTCACAGACATCTATTTCACTTTTTAACGAGCTTGACATAGAATGGGAACTATGCTCACTAAAATTTCTAAGCCAACATGATGTACAGAGGTTGGTGGGTTTCCTCCTTATAGGAGACATGCCTCCAAATATTCCTCATGAGGAGAAGAAGCTATGGGTTTCGAATGACTGAACTTCGTGATGATTTTTAGAGCTAAGGGACATGGCAGGTGAAGGGGAAGGAACCACAAGAACATGTGGGACATTCAAGGAAGTTTGATGAGTAGTAGTCATATGATGATCGCGTTTAACAAAGGAAAGTTGATCAACGATCACAATATTTCCATCATGGGGAACATACATCACTCGAAAGAGTGTGAACACTGCAAATTTCATGGCATAAACATAATCTCTCCCAAGGAACAGATTAAAATCTAAGGGAACTTGGACTTCCATAAAATAATTGCAGTGACAGGAACATGAGAGATTAGGAAAATGAGGAAGGATCCCTAAAGGCGCAGTAGGTCTTCGATTAAAATACAGTATTTGATTGGTGGTTGGCACAAGTGGAGGGGAACCTATGGCTTGCCAAGCAATTGAGGATAGAATTCTAACAGAATCCCCTTTGTCAACGATAGTGCAGAGTATACTCTTAGCAGTAACTCACACATATATCTGGAAAGGAAAACTTGAATGAAGATGAGATTTTGTTAGGTTACTCCAGTCAAAGAGGGTTCTGTCGAAAGAGACAAAATTTCCTCTTGCGTAGAGAAATCGAAACTAACTATGAAAACTTGAACAGGTTTCAGTTCACTCTCAATTGAAAGAGAGGGAGAATATGAAGACTGTGTCGAAGTGACTACTTCAGTCTCAACACTCTTTGACGAAATAATGGGATTAGATGGAGATGGCATCGACTCGACCACTTTAACACCACTCTCCAAAGGAAGAGTGGCATGAACTATCTGTTCTTCACTCTCTAAAGAGAGAGTGGGATTGACCAAGGATGGAACTGGATCGACCACTTGGTCGACCAATGGGATAACTTACGATAACTGGTTGGAAGCCATTGTTGAGGAACAATAATGTATTCCAACAACTTAGTATCTTCATCCATGAGAGGACAAAGGTAAGTAAGGTGCATGTCCTTACATAGAAAGAAAATATGTTTGACCTTTCCTTTTCGAATCTTAACCACAGAGTCACTAGTTGACGAGGTATAATTAGTATAAAGGCCAAAGGCTGATGACATGGGGTGTTTGGAAGCCTCAGACCACACTTCCAAAACCCAGGACAAATCATGACAATATTTCAGAAGATGGTCACCCTTGCAAAGTCTACAAGGCAACTTAGTTTTACGAGGTGTTCTTGTGGGAAAATCAACACTCTTAGCACTATGATCAGTGGCTGGTGGGATTCCAACATGACAATCAGAGGTTGGAGCTATAACCTTCTTCTTAGTTTTCTTCTTCTTATCCTTCCATTTCATCTTCTTCTTAGCCTCCCGTTTACTAACATCAGAGTTTTCAATAGGCGAAGAGGAAGAAAGGGAAGTCGATTTTGCATTTAAGGAAGAAGGAGAAGGGTTAACATGAGGTCGATTGTGGTGAAGGACCGTGATCCGACACAAAATGTGCATTTGGTATAACAAGATTGGAGAATAACTACACATGAAATCCTATAGTCAATCTGAGAAGACTCAAAGTAGCCATGAAGGGTGTTAGATTTTTATCGTTTAATCAATATGATCTAGTATCTTATCTAAAAGAATAACATGCACAACAATAATCACAAGAGATAAGAGACACAAAGAATTTTCCTTGGGGAAACCATAAAGGAGAAAAACTTGCAACTTCCTCAAAGATAGAATGAGCACCAATAGCAAAAGTAAAACCCAAAGACACAAAGATGATCTCTGCCAGCTGTTCTCTCTCTCACTTGTGCGAGCTACTCCTCTCTCACTCATGCGCTACTGTTGAGTAAGTGTATGTTTCAAATAGAGAGTCTCACTCTTTTCCACTTGACAATTACTCTATAGGGACGACCTCACTAGGAGAGTCTAATAACCCTAATATGACTCAACTGTTGATGTAATTGTAACTTCGGAATGTATTCACTTGTATTTCTTATGTATTGTACCCCGATGTTTATTATGGGATGTGTCTGTAATGTAATTGAGTCATGTCATGCCCTGATGTTCCGATCGAGATTTTCTATAATGTAAATAAGTCATGTCAAGACAATGTGGGTAACCCTCCTATTGTTCAAGGGTTAAAGTCCCCGCAGTTTCGGGGAACTAGGGTTGTTAGAATCACCTAGTGAAGTCGGCCCTAGTAGGGTTTAGTCAAGTCCAGAATTAGTATAGATAGAGAGCTAGCCTCTCTATTTATCACACACTCACTCACACTCAGTTGTCACACATAGTTGAGGAAGAAGAAGACATTGGGGCTAGGAAGAAAGAGGTTACTGCTGTCGGGAGATCATCTTACTGTTTTCGGGTTTTACTTTTGGTGTTGTTTCTATCTCTGAGGAAGTTGTAGGGTTTTCTCCATTTATGGTTTCCTCGAGGAAAAACACTGTGTTCATTGTCTCTTGTGTTTGATTGATGTGCTTGTTATTCTCTCAATTAAAGATCCTAATATAATGCTAGCTTAATGTTAAAAATCTAACATGGTATTAGAGCTAACCTGAGAAGAAGACACTGTGCAGATGCGGGAACTAGGGATTCCTACTTTATGGATCTATTTCCACAAATTTTTAGAAAAATAAGGTTGGATTAACTCTCCTCCCTAGGGGCGCATCTTTCTGTCGAAACATAATCCAATTATGAGGTTTTTTAATTTTGGACCCGACACTACTGCCGGAAATTAGGGATTTCCATAAAAGTGGAATTTTTTAGGGAGCTCAGGCATGGATTGATATTCTCCCCAAAATCGAGGTTTAGAGATCAATATCAAAGCATTTGGTTGGACATAACTCCAGAAAAGAAAAACCCTAATCTGCTCGTGAACCAACACTGCAGAATTTCAGCTCCAAATCCAGATCCGACATCTTGACCTGGTAAGATCTAAATCTTTTTTATTTCCATTTGAGGTTCTCAGTTAAGATGTCTCATCATACCAAGCTTGATGAAAAGCTTGAAGGAGCTGATAACTTTTGAGCCTGGAAGTATAGGATATCCCTGGTTCTGGAAGAAAATGAGTTGGACTCCTACATCCATGAGGAGGTTCCAGTTCCAGAGGGAGATGAGGATAAGGCCTTACATAAGAAGAATTTGGTTATGGAAAAGAGGATTATTGCTGATTCAATCAAGGATCAGCTCATACTACAGTTTTCCTCCCTCAAGACACCTAAAGCTATCTTTGATGCCCTAACCAAACTGTTTGAAGGGAAGAACATAAGCCAGAAGATGACTCTAAGAAACCAGTTGAAGAATGTAAAGATTCAAAATGAGGAGACCATCTAGTCATACTTCACAAGGGTCTCCCAGATCAAAGAACAACTTGAATCAGTAGATGAAGAAGTGGAGAATGCAAAAATCCTGATGACAACCTTGAATGGTCTCCCTATGTCATGGGATTCTTTCATCTAAGGAATCTGTGCTAGGAAGAAGTTAGTCAAGTTCAGCAGACTATGGGAAGAATGCTCTCAAGAAGAAGCTCAAATAGAATCTTGAGAAGAAAAGATGGGAAGTGAAGATAATGCTCTCACAATAAACTCCAAGAAAGGAAGAAGGGAAAATCATCATCACCAAGGTAAGCATTCTCATCAAAAAAATAATTTTGTAAGAAGGGATCCATCCAAACTCAGATGTTATACATGTCATGAAAGAGGACACTTTACTAGAAGTTGTCCCATGAATAAGAATGGATCCAAGAAGAAGAAGAACTCCAAAATAAGACATCATGCTCACACTATTGAGGATGATGATCCTCCCAGGAAGAAAGTAAAACAAGAAAGTGAAGACTCTTCAAGTGATGAAGAATATGTTTTGATCTCTGCTCTCACGGGAGCTGTCATTCATGGAAGCAAAGATTGGCTCATTGACAGTGGGGCTTCCAAACACATGACAGGTTTCAAGGAATATTTTGAGAAACTATCCAAACATAATTCACCTCATAAGGTGAAACTTGGGGATGACTACCAATATCCCATAAAAGGTAGTGGTGAATCCTCCTACAAACTAGACTCTGGAAAGTCTATGAAAATGAAGGATGTCTTGTTTATACCAGGACTAAAGAAGAATATTCTCTCCATATTGGAATTGCATGGAAAAGGCATGAGGGTTGCATTTGTAGATGGCCAAGTCCTCATGTGGCCAAGAGGAAAGACTATTGACGGTGCAATAGTAATTGGAGAACAAGATGGAGGATTATACAAATTGAAGGGCCATCCAGAACAAGCTTTGGTCCATGACATAGTAGAGCCAAGTGAACTTTGGCACAGAAGGCTTGCACATGTGCACTACAGAGCACTACCACTTGCAAACAAAGCTGTTGAAGGTCTTCTAGAAATTCAAGCAAAACATGAAGGAGTTTGCAAAGGGTGTGCGAAAGGAAAGAATACAAAGAAGACATTTCCAAGTAGCGAGAGCAAGGAAAAATGAATCTTGGAAATCATCCACTCCGATGTATGTGGACCAATGTCATCATGTTCACTAAGCAGGTATGTATACTATGTTTCTTTCATTGATGATTATTCTAAGAAGACATGGATTTACTTCATGAAGAACAAAGATGAAGTTTTCAGCAAGTTCAAGGAATTCAAATCCTTGATTGAGAACCACATAGAAAAGAAGATCAAGACATTTTGATTAGATAATGGCAGAGAATTCACATCAAATGAATTCAAAGACTTATGCAAAGATTTAGGGATTAAGAGGGAGTTATCCACTCCATATAATCCACAATAGAATGGGGTTGCAGAAAGGAATAATAGAACTATCATGGAAGCTCCAAGAGCAATGCTTCATGATCAAGATCTTCCCATGCATCTATGGGCAGAAGCTACCAGAACAATCGTGTATGTACAGAACCGTACTCCACACAGAGTACTCGAGAACAAGACACCCGAAGAAGTATTTTCCAGCAAGAAACCAGAAGTGAACCCTCTCAGAATATTAGTTTATCTAGTGTACATACACATTCTGAAAGAAAAGAGGACAAAGTTAGATCCATCAGGAAAGAAGGGTATATTTGTGGGATACTCTGAAAGCTCGAAGGCTTACAAAATATATTTTCCAGGATTCAAGAAGATCGACATCAGCATGGATGTAACATTTGACGAAGAATAAGCTTACAACAAATCTAGAAAGAGACCTGCTGAAGATCCTGAAGAATCAAAAGCACCCAGAACGCATGACACAACCATGAACGAAGAAACTCAAGAAGAAGACTGAGAATTTGAAGAACCTCAAGAACCTGTAAATCCACCTCAGGAAAATAATCCTCATAAGAGGAAACCTTCTTGGGTACGAGAAGCTATCCAAGGTGCGAAAAGATATGGGGCTCCAAAAGAGAATTACAGAGAAAGGAAGAGGACTAGGTCCTGCTCCAGATATGTAGCTTTATTGTGTGACTTTATCAATAAAGAACCTTCCAACTATGAAGAAGTGGTAGAATGGAAAGAATGGAAGGATGCTATGATCGAAGAATATCAGTCGATCATGAAGAATGATGTTTGGGATGTTTTTCCAAGACTAGAAGGGAAGTCAGTTATAACTTCCAAATGGATATACAAGATCAAGCATGCTGCAGATAGCAGCATCGAGAAATATAAAGCAAGATTCGTGGCTCGTGGCTTCTCATAGAAAGAAGGAATAGATTATGAAGAAACTTTTGCACCTGTAGCCAGATACACTTCCATTAGATCAATACTTGCTCTGGATGCAGTGATGAAAGGGAAGATACACCAAATGGATGTCAAGATTGCTTTCTTGAATGGTGTAGTGGAAGAGGAAATGTATGTAGAGTAGCCACTTGGTTTTGAGACACATGATAGGGAGTCTCATGTGTGTAGATTGAAGAAATACCTGTATGGTTTGAAACAGGCACCTAGGATATGGTACAACATAATTGATGGCTTTCTATCTAGTTTGGGATTTTCCCAAAATAAAGCAGATTCCAACCTTTACTACAAGGTTGAAGATGGCAACCTAGTGATGCTCCTACTATATGTAGATGATCTGTTTGTAACATGTATGGATGGGTTGATTGCTGATTTGAAGAGGAAGCTTGCTGCCGAGTTCGAAATGAAGGACTTGGGTATGATGCACTATTTTCTAGGCATGGAGGTGTGGTAGAATGCAGATGGAATCTCCCTCAGATAAGGGAAGTATGCAATAGAGATCCTGAAGAGTTTTGGGGTGATGGACTGCAAGGCCATGACCACACCTATGGAATTGAACCTGAAGTTATTGACTGACGCTTCATCAGAAGCGGTTGATGCTATGATGTATCGTCAGATGATTGGGTCCTTGATGTACTTGATGAACACGAGACCAGATATTTGCTTTATTGTGAACACCTTGAGCCAGTTCTTGACAGATCCGAGACATGTTCACTTGATTGCTGCAAAGCATATTTTGAGGTACCTGAGGGGTACAATTGATTATGGGCTCAAGTATGAGGTGAATTAGAAGATTAACTTGGAGGGTTAGGTTGATTCAGATTGGGTAGGTAGTGCCATCGATAGGAAGAGAACTTCAGGGTGCTGCTTCAGTATGGGATCAGGTGTGATCTCTTGGTTTAGTAGGAAGAAATCCTGTGTGGAATTGAGTACAGCTGAAGCAGAGTATGTTGGAGCTTGTTTAGCTAGTTGTGAGGCAGTATGGCGGAGGAAGCTAGTGTCTGATTTATTTGATCTCCAGATGGATGCTACTTGTATACATTGTGACAATGAGAGTTGCGTGAAGTTGTTGGAGAACTCGGTGTTCCATGACAAGTCAAAGCATATCAAGATCAAGTATCACTATATCAGGGATATGGTGTAGAGGGGAGCAGTGAAGCTCTAGTATGTTGTGACGGACAAACAAATAGGTGATGTGTTGACAAAGCTATTAGCTAGAGTGAAGTTTGAGTACTCCAGTGAGAAGATTGGTGTTCTATAGATTGAGGTTCCCTCCAAAGGGAAGTGATGAGTCCGTGAGCCATTCTAACATGGTGAGAGGGTTCCTTCCATGGTTAGATGTAAGGGCTGAGCCATTTTTTCATGGTGAGAGGATTGGTTCCTTCCATGTCATATGTGAGTGCTGAGCCCTTCTAATGTAACTGTAGAATTGGTTCCTACATGATCAGATATAAGTATTGAATACCATTCTTGGAATGGAGGCACCTGGTCAGTTACCAGGAAAGCTCAGTCTGGGACTGAGGGGCATTTTGATGTGACTATAGGATTGGTTCCTAAATGATCAGATGCGAGTGCAGAGCCTTTCTGACATTGATTGTCAGATGTAAGTGCAGAGCCCTTTTGGCATGAAAGATTGGTTCCTTGCATGGTCGAATATAAGTGCTGAGCCTTTCTGACATTGGTTGTCAGATGTAAGTGTAGATCCTTTCGGCATGGAGGATTGGTTCCTCACATGGTTGAATGTAAGTACTGAGCCTTTCTGAATGTGGTTGTCAGATGTGAGTGTTGGGCCTTTCTGACAGGGTTGTGGGATGTGTTCCCACATGGTCAAATGTGAGTGCTGGGTGTGCCTTTCTGATATGATTATAGGATTGGTTCCTACATGATCATATATAAGTGCTGGGTGGGCCATTTTGACTTAGGGTCAGATATAAGTGCTGAAAGAAGACCTACATGGAGGCTAGGCCTACAACCAGCATGAAAAAGGCCTGGCTCTGTAGAACTTCCTGTGACGAGAAGAATCAAGAGATGGCACCTATGATGATGATCCAGCAGAGATGTTCCAAACCAGAGATGATCTAGATCGAGTGATGATCCAGATCCAGTGATGATGATCCAGATCGAGTGATGATCCAGGTCCAGATGAAGATGACTTGAAGATGAAGATGTGTAGAAGGAGCAAGTCGATAAGTCGACTTGAACGAGCAGCCGACTAAACTAAGAGAATAGGTTGGCCACCTAAGGTCGTGTCGGTTCATTGAACCGATAGGTAGTTATTTTGTAACCATTCTGTAAACATATATATTAGGCTATTGAGCCAGATGAGAACTCAGTTTAGTTCTCTGTGCTGTATGGACTCATTTGTATAATATAATCTGTTATTCACCTATTTGTTCTTATCTCTTGTCTCTGTTTTTTTTATATATGTTTTAGTGTGTATTATTGGTAACCTTATGTGATCTGTGAGATTACAAAATTGGTTCCGTTGCCGATAGTACACGACTAAAATGTATGCAAACAGATGATACCAGAGCAGGAGATTAAGGACTGGTGGGAACGTAAAGTTGCAAATTATTTGCAGAATTAAGCGTGAAGGAACAGATTAACAATCGCACAAGAAAAAGAAGGATTTTTCACAGAGACACATGAAAAGTTTGTTGAATCAGTGCCCCAACTTTTGAAGAAATTCCTGGATGAGAAAGATGGACGGGATTAAAGAACAACAGTTGCTGGAAAAAATGATCCGCGGAGGTAGAACAAACTTGTCGGAGTGGTTTGAGAAAATCGCCAACGACTTCTATGAGGAACAAGCAGTCGAAGACAGGACTTTGGTGGAAACAGTCAAGGAGAAATTTTACACAGATCTCACCAAACAATTTCTGTGTTCCTTACCGACCTTCCTGTTCAAATTCTTGATCGAGAAAGGAGTAGGACATATTGTTGAACCTCGTCCATCACTTCACGAACTGCCATCAAACTATAACTGGGTGGAGAAGCAGGGGAAGTGGGAAAAATTCATTGCAGAAAGGGAGTGGGAATACTTCCTAAGCAAATAGACTGAACTATCTGGGCTTTCTAAAAAGCGTCGGGTAGGCTATGGGGGGGTAGCTGGTCATATGTCGAGATAGAGTATAGTGGATTCTAGTCGATTAGAACCAGATACCAGACACCAGTAATGAGGATTCGACTAAAAGGGAACTCAAGAGAATAGTATCATACGAAGGTATGTCGGACATTCATAAAATAGAGAGAAGAGAGACACCAAAGAAGGGAAGCAAGACACGAAAGAGCCTTAGAGCTACACAGAGGAAGGAGTCCTAGGGAGAACAACCAGGAAGAGATTCTGCCAGAGTTGGGTCATGACCGACAGGAAGAAGGTGTGGAACAAGAAGTGACCCCTACGGAGGAAGAATTGTGGATAGAGCAGCCAGAAGCTCTCCAACTAAGAGCTCCCAATGAAGGAACAACCCTCTCTCCATTGAATCCGCGTACTCAAATATAGATTATTGTTGAAGAAGACCTCTGACTATGAGTTGGTGACTTTAGTATATGGAGTCAACTAGACGACGAAACATACACTGGGCAACACCTCATTATACGTTGACCAGAGGAAGGGAATTGGGTGACCTTTCAAGCGGCACCCTCCCACCGAAGTATCCACTTGCTCTTACCGACACATGAAGGAGTGCCCCCCTACCAAATACAGCTTTAGAAGAAATAGAACAATCATAACTATAGACAAATAGTTGCTGACAGCAGAAGTCGACGAAGAATCGACAACCGATGGGAACAGAAGTTCCGTCGACCAAAGTTTCGTAGAGACAAATACACCAATAACCCCACCACCCTCACTGCCACCCCCACCCCCCCACCACCACCTCCTAAGAGCAGTGACAGTGATTCAGACATCGATCACAGATCGGCTCACATTCCTCTATATGAGGGGGATGAGGACCCCAAATGACACTGGTTCGTCTGCGAGTCGACCTCGGAGGCCAACCAAGTTACAGACGAATATAGACAAATGGCCCAGTTCACAGGTGCCTTAAGGAAAAGGGCATTGACATGGTACATGAAATTTTCGAAAAGACAACCTAGAGCAACAAAAGCCAAGATTAAGGTGCAATTTTTGTCATTCTTCAAAACCCCAGATGCTAAGCACCTGGCCGTGAAAAAACTAAAAACCACATCACAAAAGCTAAGGGAATCTGTTCGTGACTATGATAAGCATTGGAAAGACCTACTAAGTCAGCTGGATTATGTTATAGATGAACAGTTACTAATCCAGTGGTTTCTTGCAGGGCTATCTCAGAAAGTGCGCTGACACATTAGTCTGGAAACATTCAAAACTTACGAAGATGCGCTAACAAAATCTCTTCAGGTGGAGATGGACGAGGACATACCTGCTTACCCCACGGACCACAGATTGGAAGAACAGATCGAGAACATACAGAAGTCTCTAAAAGAGTTAATCCTCAAGAATCAAGAGATTTGGTGCACCAAATACTCAACGGCCGGCCATTCTAAGGATAACTGTCGACATGAATATAGCTGACAAGACGTTCAATTCGTACAGACCAAGTCCTTTTGTGACATTTTCCAGGAGCGCAAGGATCACTCGACGAAAGATTTCCCATTCAACATGAAGAATGACAAGGCCTCCTGGTGTGCCATCTATGAGACCAAAAGTCATAACACGACCGACTGTCAGTTGAACCTAAAGAACCGACAGAACTATTAGGTGGTCTACCAAACTAATGCAGTAGCACAACATAACGACCAAAACAATCTAGAAAATGATCAGAACACTCACAGATACGATGGTCGATGATATGAGTGCCGGTATGACAATTGATGCCCATGCAACAGAGGAAGAGGTCGATTCCCTGGGAATCATGACAACCAACTGCGTCGACCCATCCAGTGCTTCACATGTTATAAAGAGGGTCATCGGTACACAGACTGTCCATATAAAGACAGAACTAATCTCAAATTCTGTACTCACTGTGGGGTAGGGGATCACTCACTAGAGGATTGCCCTACCATGTTAGAGAAAATAAATATGAAAAAAAATGTTAATGTCTTGTCTTGTGTGCAAAAAAATGATGTAATAACCACCAAAAATTTACATATTGTAGCTCGACAAGGAACAAAAACAGGAGCCGATAACTCTGGAATCAGTAAAATACAAACCAAAAATGTCTATCCTCACCCACTAAAGGAAAAACAAATATACAAAGAGGCAATGGATGTATTCAATTAAATTACATGACAAGAAAACATTCATAACAGTTGACCTAACACAATAAATGAATTAATCTAGCTCGTTCAAATTGACGATTCAGTATCCCAGTTTATCGATTTGCTGTATGAAATAAAAGGTACCCACTCTAAAAAACAAACAAAGAACATCTGTAGCTTAAATAAAAAATACAAAGGTGATTCCAACCCACTTGTCAACCTGGAAATCGAAGGTTACCACATCCGACAAGTAGTGCTCGACTTTGGCTCACAAGTAAACATCATGACTCGTGACACTTGGGAACAAATGGGAAGACCTTGACTCTATGAGTCAGTAATATACCTGAAACTAGCTGACCAAGGCCTAATTAAACCCATTGGAGTCTGGAAAAATGTCGACATGACTATAAAAGGAATCTCAACCAAGGTCGACTTCGAAATCATCGACCCAAAGGAAGGATCTAGTTCCTTCCCAACGCTAGTTGGTCAACCTTGGGGTAGAAAGATGAAATCATCCATATCCCTGGACAAGGAACGAATTAAATTAAAAGGAAATGAACAAAAGGTCATTGTACCCATTCATCCATCTCAAGGGGAACCTTGGACTGAACCTAGTGATGAAGAAGTTGATGTCCGACAACTCTACTAGATCCAAAATAATGTCGATTACACAGAACCAAACATCCATGGAGAACTTCACTTAGGTAACCAAGACTCAGTTGGTTATAATTCTGATGCTGAATTGTATTATTGGGAGATCAAGAACTATGAAACACAAGTAAGAGGGTGCTGGACTATATAAAAAGTGAAGAAAAATCCCACCCAATAGTGCTTCATAGTGTCCATTGTTCCAAAAATCTTTGAAAAGAAAATTCAGGAACACCCTACCTTACAACCGACCAACTTGAATACTACACAACTACCAAGATATAAGGAAAGGGAATCACTAGTCATGCATGTCGAATAAGTTTCCAAAAATATTGGTGAACATGGATGACTTCAAAGCCTAGTTGAAACTTTTACAGGACAAGCTGCTAGATGGTGGGATACCCATCAGACAAGATTACAGACCTAGACAACTGCTTCGAATTACTTTGTCGAAAGGTTTGGAGGAAATAAGTTAACCCAACAAGCTCAGATACCTATATTCACTCAAGGACAGAACCTAGAGGACCATATCAAAATGTGTGAAAGAGAGTGGAGAAGACTTGGATACAAGGATGAATGAGCATGGCCACACTTGTTCCCATCAACCCTATCCGACTTACCAAACAAATGGTATAATATGGAAGAAGCTAGAGGTGAAACCTTCTTATGGAATGAACTCAGGGAAAATTTTATTAAATATTTCAACTTTATACCTCAAAATGAAAAGTTGGTCGAAACAACAAAACAAATTAAATAATTTATCCAACCGACCGAAAATAAACCCTTACAAGACCACCGACAGACAAGGAAATGTAACAAAATACAAACACAGCTAAAGCCCCAATCGACAAGATTATAGTTAGAAAACGAAAACACAGAAGGAAAAAGCTTTAGATGGAAATCCAACCATGTCGAAACAACGAAACCTATTCGCACCATCCTAAAAGTCGAAACAACAGACAAACCAGATACTGACAGAATGACTGCAGTCAACTTTTGTGCCACATTCTCACAGTTCAAAGAAGGAATTCAACTGATCAATGAAGCCAAAGCACCAGAATGGCTAGATGCTAAGGTCAAAACTAAAGATTTCAACATCTCAAATGATGATCGACCAAAAATGGCCAAGATTGGTGACTACTGGAGCGAAGAATAGACCACCGAGATACTGAAATTACTAAGGGAATTCCAAGATGTATTTGCTAGAGATTACAAAGACCTCAAAGGATTAGTCCAAAGAATGGGAGAAATGAAAATTGATACTAAACCTAATGTTCGACCTGTGAAGAAAAGGCCTTATAAACTAGGTCACAAATACAAGGAGATAGTCAAAAAGGAAATTGATAACATGTTAGCAACAGGCATCATCTACCCTATCGACCAATCAGAATGGGCAAGTCCAATGGTGGTACAACCTAAGAAACATGACCCAACCAGACTAAGAATTTGTGTCGACATCAGGGAACTAAACAAAGTAACACTGACAGACCCATTCCCAAATCCTTATGCAGATGAAATCTTGAATGAAGTTGTAGGACATGAATGCTACTCATTTACAGATGGATTCTCAGGCTATAACCAAGTACCAATAGCTAAAGAGGACTAGAAGAAGACAACCTTCGTGTGTGAATTTGGTTCCTTTGCTTACAAAGTTATGCCTTTTGGATTAAAGAATTCACCTGCAGTGTTCTCTCGAATTGTGGTTAAAACATTTCAAGAATACATTTACAATACCATGGCAGTATACTTTGATGACTGGACAATATACTCCATGCTCAAAGATCATTGCAAATGGCTCTGACTTATGGTAGAGAGATGTCAACAAATTCAACTCTCCCTAAACATAAAAAAATGCATATTTGTGACCCCCATAGGGATATTATTAGGGCATATTGTCTATAAATAAGGTATCAAGGTTGACTTTGTAAAGATTAAAATTATCCTCGACCTGAAAGCACAAGTAAACCCTAAACAAGTCAGGGTGTTACTTGGCCACGTAGGCTATTACAGAAAATTCATAATATATTATTCAGATATGACCTATCCTCTTGAATAAGTATTAAGGGAAGATCAAGAATTTAACTAGACAGAGGAATGTCACATATCATTCGAAAAATTAAAAAGAAAACAAGTTGAAGCCCCCTTCCTAAAATTTCCAAACTGGTCGAACAAATTCCATGTCCATATTGATGCATCAGGCCTTGCAATAGGAGCAATCCTAACTCAACTAGCAGATGATGGAATGGATTATCCCATAGTTTACAGCAGCTAAAAATTAAACAAGGCTGAAAGAAACTACTCGACCACAGAAAGAGAAGCCCTAGGAATGGTCTTTGCCCTACAAAAGTATAGACATTATCTGTTAGCTAATCCATTTATATTCTATACCGACCATCAGGACCTGAAGTATCTCATCAATAAACCACTCCATGATGGCTACTTGTCTTCCAAGAATTTGAGTTTGAAGTTGTTATCCGACCAGGAAAGTTAAATGTCGGTCCCAACCATTTATCTCTAATTGACACAGGAGAAGAACCGACAGGAGTTGACAATGACTTACCTGATGCACATTTATTTCCGATAGAAGCAGTCCCAACAGAACTAGAAGAAATAGCTCAGTTCTTAGAAAATGGACATGCTCTAGAAGGTATGAGCACCAAGAAAAAGCAGATCTAAGCTATGAAGGCTGCACCATACAGTATCATCAATGTATTTTTATACAAAATGGGATTAGATGATATCCTTAGAAGATGTGTACTAGAACATGAACAAGACCACATTATGCATGAAGCACACTATGGACCTGCAGGAGGACATTTCCAAGAAGACACAACTACAAAGAAAATCCAACAGTTAGGATTATGGTGGCTGACACTCCATAAATATTGCAAAAATTTTGTTAGTCGATGTGACAGATGTAACCGACTAGGTCAACCCTTGCCTAGTACAGAAATGCCTTTGATATCAGTAAACCCCAGTCTCACATTTGCAATCTGGGCCATAGACTTCATAGGACCATTTCCTATACCAGCAAAAAGGTCAGGTACAAGGTATATCATTACTGCAGTAGAATATGTCACTAAATGGGAAGAAGCTGAACCGGTCGATACATGTTCTAGTGAGATAGCTGCTAAGTTTATCTATGAGAATATAATCACTAGATTTGGATGTCCACTAACCCTGATTAGTGACCAGGGGACACACTTTATCAACAAAACTATCAAAACCCTAATCGACCAGTTCCAACTTGACTACCGTTGGAGTACAGCCTACCATCCTCAGTCGAATGGAGCAATTGAAGCATTCAATAAAACATTAACAAGAGGATTAACTAAAATATGTAATGTTGACAAGGATGATTGGGATGAGAAAATACCTGTAGTCTTATGGGCATATAGAACAGCCTATAAACGATCGACCGACCAAACTCCTTTTCAACTAGTATATGGACAAGAAGCAGTAGTTCCACTACACTTCCAACAATAGACACCTATTATCGTAGAAATACTACATGTCAATGTTGAACAAGGAAATAAGGACCAACTATTTCAACTCAGCAAGCTAGAAGAGCACCGACTCATAGCTATACAACACCAAGAAATCCAGAAGCAACAACAGAAAGCATGGCACGACCACAACATCAAGAACAAAAACCTATCGGTCGGAGACCTTGCTTTACTATACAATCGTCGGGTCAATGGAAAACCTAAGAAATTCCACACAGAATGGATGGGACCTTACGTTGTCGAAGAGATACATCCCAACGGATCAGTAAGACTAAAGACATTACAGGGCATAGTATTTCGGAAGCTTGTTAATGGAGCCCAACTAAAATGCTACAGAAACTAAACCTAAAAACTAAAAAAAAAAAATAAAAAAAAAATCATATAACGACCATAACCATTAACCAAAATCCATAAAAAACTAAAAATTCCAAAAACAAAATAATACCCTACAGACAAAAAACCATTACAGGAAATTTCCATCTCGACAACCACCATCATGACCATCGACCTAGCACCATCGACCACTTTCATCGACCGACTACTTCCATTGACCATTCTCATCACTGACATCAACCGATGAATTCGATAGTCCCATCGCGCATTCATCACGTCAAGCGCCGAAAGCAATTCTCCATTAACACACACTCACATATTCTAGCTGGAACATCACGTCTGCCATTAATACACCCATCGTCGCACACAACCACATCATCGCCTATAAATACTGGATCATCGAAGGATCATTCACCGCAACCTATATAGATAGAGCATCAGAGCATCCAGTCGACCAAAATCCGAGAACCCCTTAGTGACATCGACCACCAAACCGACACAATGGCCCCCCAAAAAACTAGAGCCTCGACTAAAGCCAAGGAGATACAGGCTGCGGACACACCTTTAGTCTGCAGGGTGAAAAATATCAAAACATCCAAAGTACAGGAAGGCTCATGGCAAAAGCTATAGACCAAAATACAAGAATGGGCCTTTGTCGACAAAATGGCCACTCAAGCAGCAGAGAAAATCAAATGCAACACTCTCTTCAGCAATGCCAATGCACCGCTTATGGCCAGGTTTGGTGGTATGAAGGAAACTGCTATCAAGTTCATCATCAGTTGGTATCACAATGGCTGGTTCTACTTCGACAAGCCGGTCGACATCTCTGGAGATGTCATCTCCAAGTTGACTGGTCTTTCTAATGGAGGAGACCCCGTACCAGTCAGAATCAAAGAAGGACTGGTCGAAGAGCTCACTGGGTCACGTTCCGGTAAAAACTCCAAGGGGTTGATGATTATCCAAATCACAACCCGAATGCCACAGATTGTGGCCATAATCATTGTAATAACACTCACTCTAGTAGGTCGAGGCAACGACCTTAAGTTAGAAATGCTAGGAGCCGTCAACACCATTGCCACCAACAGATGAATATACAGATGGGGTGATTATGTCGCCAACATGGTGAAGACCATCTGTGAGAGATGTTAAGAAATGGGGGGTATCATCAAGTTCCCCTCGCTCATCTTATGGATCATCATGTACCACATCTTCCCAGAGGGGAATCCAGTCTTTCGGGAATCGTCGAAGTTTGACATGTGGAGGTTTAAACCATTCTCCCAGGAAGGAACCTTGCATGAACTTGAGCGTAGAAAAATACTGTTGGAGAACTGGTTTCAATAGATCAAAGTACATATGACTAGATGGAGGGTGCCTGAAAACATCCGATGAAATCTACCGACGAACTTCCACATCCAGCTGGAGCTCGACCATACCTCGGTGTGGTACATGCATGGCGACAATTCCAACACCAAAGCCCTCGACTACTATCCATCTGTCGACTAGATATTTTGGGAACTGTCTTGACAGGCCAAAACAAAAATACTAGTACCAGCAGCAGCAAAATAGATCAACTTCTCAATCGAGGAGTCGCTCATAGACCAAGAGAAAGAGGAAGACTTTGAGCTCAACCTCTATATCAGCACATTGGTGTCGGAGGAGACACCGGTCAAACACACCGATCGACTGTAGATCACCATCAAACCTCCAACCGCAAAAAGAATAGAACCTCAGACTGCAAAGCCAAAGCCACAGCCACAACAGCAGATAACTCCTTCGGCTGCAGAAAGTGTTGTCCCGACTCAAGAACCGACGGGTGAGACAGAACCTGACAACCCTGAGTATGCTGTTACAAAAGGCATTATTCGAAAACTTTTAAAAGAAATAGCAGCAGCCAGGAAGAAAATAAAACACAAGAGAAACAACAAGGTAAATGTAAGCGCAAGATTATACTTGCCGACTCCTCAGAATATGAAGACGAACTGGTAGCCACGACGCTTGACATCATAGAGGATGCTGTAGCAAATAAAGTGCCAATTGAAACCCAGTTCCAACGATTTGTCGACACTGGAGCACAAGCAGGTCAACCAAAGAAAGAAAAGACTACGACGATGCCTGAAAACATTGTCGATCTTGTGTCAATGCCTCCACCCCCATCACTGACGCAAATAACTGAGGAACAAGGATCGGCACCACAGTTAGTCAGCCCCCTCGACTTATGCAAAAGTGTGATGGCAGAGGCTGTTAAAGAAAAATTTGACAGAGACAGGGACTTGCAGGATTTCTTTGAGAAACTGCCTACGATTTTTACGTTGGATTAGAAAATATCTACGAAAGCACCTATCTTCAAGTCTGGAGGACACCAACGAGGATAAGGCGCACAATCCCCAATCATTGCCTTCGACTTTCGAAAGAAATCCCGACAAGGAATCCAAAGTGATTGCATGTCGGTCCTCAATTATTGCACCAAACGACCCCGTACCCCAAGCCGAACTACTAGCCACTGCACCTACTGAGGGAGAACCGACCTAAACTCACATCCTCGACCCAACAACCCACCACTCAACCATACTTTCCCCAAACCAATCACCCCGAACCATTCTCCAACTCCATCACCACCACCACCACCCCCTGACTCAGAGAAAGGCCCCCCACAACCGATTGCATCCACACAACCATAGGTGGTAGTCATCCCATCTCCCCAACTAGAAAAACCATCAGCCTCTAACCCACAAACCAAATATCCCGCCTCGACTATTGCAGGTACATAGGAAGCAGAGAAAGAAAAGCATAAGAAGAGGAAGGAGAAACAGAAGAAGGAGCATCACGGAAAGACTTCAAAGGTACAAATTAGAATGAAGGATGCAAGCTCCTTAACTGACACAGAGTTAGGACAACTCCTCAAAACCCTAGCAAGTGAAGCAAATATGAGGAGTGAGCAAAGAAATAAAGAAATCTAGGACAAAAACGCAAAATAGGTTGAGTTTCTCGACAAATGCAGGAATCTAGCCCAGTCCGTCATGCCGGGCCCCATAGAGATCGACATAGACAAACCGCTTGAAAGAGTGTATCAACTATTTGAGAGTATGGTGTTGACACTCCAAGCTCACATTTAGGAGACAAAGGAGGAACAAAAAGAGGAAACTGCCCAACTCCTAATGGCACAGCACACTGCATTCTTTGAAGCATATAAAGTACTACAGGATCATATGGAGGAGTCTGTCGTAATTGAAGAAGTACTAAGAGACTGGCCTAATCACTATGGGAAAGTTTATCAGTAGAATGGATAGACTCGACAAGGGATTTAGGCATTAGAGAGCAGAAAATCCACTGAATAAGCACTCAGAGCGACAATAGAGGAACAGATAGTGCTTGAAACCGCCAAACTGCAGAAACTGGAAAGGGAAGCACTTCAGTGGGTGCAACAAGATCTCCCTAACTTAGGGAAATTCGACATCATCTTCCCACAGATGAAATGACTTATCGAAACTACAGAGGAGAAGGACCAGTTCATGGGTCCAAAAATGGAGAGGATAGCTGAAGTCTCCATCTCAGAAAAGATGTCGATCTTATCAAGCCTGACCACACTCACCATCGACATCTAGAAAATTTTGTAGAGTTGGACAGATTTCCAACATCATCTCGCAGTAACAGCCCCAACCATTGTAGAAGTCTACATACAGAAAAGACCGACCATCATACTTCACAGCCCACCGCAATAACTATTAAAGGCCAGCATGAATTTTGTACCTCCCTGTTTCTTCGGGATGAAGAAACATTTTGTTCGTGGGGGAGATGTAGAAGGAGCAAGTTGATAAGTTGACTTGAATGATCAGCTGACTATGTCAATAGGCCGACTTAGTTGAGCAGCTGACTAAGTCGGTCGACCGACTAAACTAAGAGATTAGGTCGGCCACCCAAGGTCATGTTGGTTCACCGAACCTACAGGTAGTTATTTTGTAACTATTCTCTAAACATATATATTAGGTTGTTGAGCCAGATGAGAACTCAGTTCAGTTCTCTATGTTGTATGGACTCATTTGTATAATATAATCTGTTATTCACCTATTTGTTCTTATCTCTTGTCTCTGTTTTATTTATATATGTTTTAGTGTGTATTATTGGTAAGCTTATGTGATCTGTGAGATTACAACAAGATGACGAGGACTCGATGATGATCCAGATGATACGTCAGAGAAGAAGACTTATGCTAATAAATTGTGTCGAGAGAATACCTTCCTAGTTAAGAGGGAGTGTTGATGTAATTGTAACTTCAGAATGTATTCACTTGTATTTATTATGTATTGTACCCCGATGTTTATTCCGGAATGTGTCTGCAATGTAATTGAGTCATGTCATTCCTTGATGTTCCAATTGGGATTTTCTATAATGTAAACAAGTCATGTCAAGTCAATGTCGCTAACCCTCCTATTGTTCAAGGGTTAAATTCCTCGCAGTTCCGGGGCACTAGGGTTTTTAGATTCACCTAGTGAAGTTGGCCCTAGTAGGGTTTAGTCAAGTTGGGAATTAGTATAAATAGAGAGCTAGCCTCTCTATTTATCACACACTCACTCACACTCAGTTGTAGTGCATAGCTGAGGAAGAAGAAGACATTGGGGCTAGGAAGAAAGAGGTTACTGTTGTCGAGAGATCATCTTACTATTTTGGGGTTTTACTTTTGGTGCTGATTCTATCTCTGAGGAAGTTGCAAGGTTTTCTCTGTTTGTACTTTCCTCGAGGAAAAACACTATGTTCATTGTCTCTTGTGTTTGATTGTTGTGCTTGTTATTCTCTCAGTTAAAGATCTTAATATAGTGCTAGCTTAATGTTAAAAATCTAACATCAACTGTGGGGACTATTGCCCCAAATTACAACAGAGGGTTAACCTCAATGAATTTACATGAATTCATTATATTAATGACTCTCCTAATAAGAGGAACAAACATCTCCATCGGGATACAATGAAATACAATATAAAATATACAAGTGAATACATTCCGAAGTTACAAATACATCAACACTCCCTCTTAACTAGGAAGGTATTCTCTTGACACAGTTCATCAACACAAGTCTTCATCATTGGATCATCATCAAAGCTGATCATCATCAACATTGGATCATCATCATCACTAGATCATCATCAAAGTTGGATCATCATCAAAGCTAGATCATCATCATCACTGGATCATCACTAGATCATCATCATCATGACCGCTGGTACTATCTCAAGCAAATGGCGTTATATCTCAATTCTACTCTACATAGGAGGTTTTATAGAGGCAACCCTTTTTCATGCTGGATGTAGGCCTATCCTTCTGCCAGGTTTTCATCTACAGTGCCAGCTCTTTTTCATGCTAGATGTAGGTCTCATCATCTTCAACATTTATATCTGACCATGGGAGGCCCAACCTGCCACCATGTTGGAAAGGCTCAACACTTATATCTGACCATGGGAGGCCCAACTTGCCACCATGCCAAAAAGGCTCAACACTTACATCCACCGGCATGGTAGGACAGACCTACTACCATCTGGGAAAGGCTCCAACACTTACTTCCACCGGCATGGTAGGACACAGCTACTACCATCTGGGAAAGGATCCTAGCACTTACATCTGTGGGAGGCCTAGGTTGCCACCATCTTAGAAAGGCTCAACACTTACATCCACCGGCATGGTAGGACACACCTACTACTATCCAGGGGAAAGGTTTTGCACTTACATTTGACTATGGGAGGCCCAACCTACCACCATGTCAGAAAGGCTCAGCACTTACATCCACCAATATGGTAGGAGAACCTACTACCATCCGAGGGAAATGATTTGCACTTACATATAACCATGGGAGGCCCATCCTACCACCATGTTAGAAAGTCTCAACACTTACATCCACTACCATGGTAGGACACACCTAATACCATCCAGGGAAAGGCTCTACACTTACATCTTACCATGGGAGACCCAGCCTGCCACCATGTCAGAAAGGTTCAACACTTACATCCACTGGCATGGTAGGACACACCTACTACCATTCAGGGGAAAGGCTCTGCACTTACATGTGACCATGGGAAGCCCAACCTGCCACCATGTCAGAAAGTCTTAGAAATCACATCCACCGACATGGTAGGACACACCTACTACCATCCAAGGGAAAGGCTCTCCACTTACATCTAACCATGGGAGGCCCAACCTACCACCATGTCAGAAAATATCAACACTTACATCTGATCATGGGAGGCCCAACCTACCACCATGTCAAAAAGGATCTCCGACTCATCACTTCCCCTTGGAAGGAACCTTGATATGAATAACACCAAGATTCTCTTTGAATTAGTCAAACTTCACTCTGGCCATTTCTAGCATAGAATCACATCAGGGATTATTACGTCCAAGGATAACTTGTGGGCTTTGCCAGGAATTATTACATCCAAGGACAACCTACATGACTGATTATGTTTGAGAAACCTACGAGCTTTCCCAAGATTTTATGCTCAGACAACCTGTCTCACCGGCTATGCTATAACTCATCACTCCCTCTTTTGAGAGATCTCGATCTGGATCACTTACTGGAGCTTCACTGCCCCTCTCTCAATGCATACTTTGCAACCAGGTGAGAAAGTCATGGATCCACAAGAATTGGCTCAGGTTTTTCACAACAAAGCATTTGTCTCATCTTGTATTCGTTAGGCACATCAATAAACAAATCATCTAACGATACATCGTGGCATCAACCATCTTTGATGAAGCATCACTCAATAGCTTCAAGTTTGATTCCATAGGCGTGTCCACGGCCTTGCAGTTCATCATCCCGAATCTCTTCAGGATCTCCACTGCATACTTACCTTATCCAAGGGAGATTCCATCTGCACTCTTCCACACCTCCATGCCTAGAAAGTAGTGCATCATACCTAAGTATTTCATCTCAAACTTGACAGCAAGTCTCCTTCTTGCAACTTAAAAGAGTTCATCTTTTCCTATCAGGAACATGTCATCAACATATAACTGGAGCATCACTAGTCTTCTGCCTTCAAACTTGAAGTAAAGGTTGGATAAGTTTTACTCTCAGTAAATACTATAGCCATCAGTAATCTGTCCATCCTGTTGTACCATGTCAAACCTCAGGATCTTCTGCAGTCACTCCCTATGAAGCAGAGCATCATTCTCCTTCTACCTTTCATACTCTATGTATTGAAACATTTTGTATTGGAGTGACAAGTAGCTTCCTCCATTACTAATATTCTATGTATCCATCTAGGGTCACTGGATACCAAGATCCTCTATCTTGAACCTTCTGAAAAATTCTTCTCGTACCCATCTGTGAGCTTGTCATCCTCTATAGGCTTTCATCTTCAACCTTGTAGCAAAGGTTAAGATCTTCATCACTCTAGGTGATCTCCAAGATCCTCATGTATGTGTTATCCCATGGGTGCCTTCTAAGCTCGTACAAGTCCTTCTTTAATTTACACACATGAGTCTATCTGTCATGTGTCTTAACTTCCAGTGGCTACAAATGTCTCATCATAGTCTATGCCTTCTTTCTGTGAGAAGCCTTGTGCTACGAATCTTTTCTTGTATCCCACGATGTTTCCATCTACTACATGTTGGATCTTGTAGATCCATTTGGAAGACACTACAGACTTCCCTTCATGTCTTAATACCGCATCCTAGACATCATTCTTATTGAACTGGTGCTCTCCTTCCCTTTCTTCTTGGGTACTTCTTCATAGCTGGAAGGCTCTGCATCAATGATGTTTCTCAACAGTGTCACATAACTGCATTGTGTCTAAGGCCTCTTTCTTTCTTTGAAAGTGTCATCATATTATTCTTCATCTTGGATTATTTATTGTGCCCAAGGTGGTATTCATCTCTCATGGCGGATCTACCATTCTATTTATATTCTTCTGATACTCTTTCTTTTGCCATGGTGTCTTTGACCCAAGAATCTTCAGGTTCATCTTCATGGATGCTTATCGGAGTGAAACTTGAACTGTCGTCACTTGTTCTTCGGAACAAGTCTCATCCTTATTTTCTTGTAGGAGATTGTACATGATATTTCCTACAAGTCAAATGCACCAGTTGTATGGTTATAAACATTTCATAAGGCATATTCATAATGGAAAATTCTTATGCATAAAGATATAATCATGCAACTATTTTATCCAATACAACATTCATCCATATCTCGTATACAAAGAAACTTTCCATATGCCTTCCATCTCTACCATAACATTATTGAGACTGTGCACTAATCCCAATATGTCAGCAAAGAGGCTTCATCCTGGATAAGTAGAAATGGAGTGTTGTATAGTACTATAGGATACTTACCCATAAAATACATATTAGTGGTATATTGTTCATTAATGCAGACATTCTATCATGCATAATACATTTCGCAACTAAGCAATGTCATATAAACAAATAGATATATAGGAAAAGACAATTCAAATAATTATCTTTATTTGTTTCATGGGTAGACTCCTTCTTGAGCCTTCAGCTTCATCATCTTCTTCATTAATAACATCATCATTTCTTATCCAAATGCTAAGATGGATAAGAGGTTCTTCAAGAATTGAGTCCTTCATATTCCTCATTGCTTGAGAGATCTTCTTTGAATCTTGAGAGCTTGATCTTCAATTTCTCTCATCTTCTCTTCTCTTATTATGAGTCAAGATTCTTCTTGTGTGCACTCTTCCCAGATTTTGCTCAAGGTAATCACTTCCTTCTGGCACACATTCCTCGAATGAATGAATCCCATGATCCTGGGAGGCCATTTAAGGTGGTTATAATAATATATTATTCTTCTTCGATTGCTTTTTCATAGCATCGAACACTTCCTTTTGGTGTCTTCAAGGATGAAACACGAGGGATGAGATGATATTTAATAGAATATGCAATGATTCTATTGGATCTAGCCTTAGCCTCATCTCCCTCTGGCTCTTAGAACTTCCTTACGATTTGAGATGTTTGTTCTGGTTCTAGAGTTGGCTGATCTAGGGTTTGTCAGAGAAAACCTAATTTTAAAAAATTGGAATCTTTCATATATTATTGGATAGAAATATGCACCTCCTCAAGGAGAGATGAGTAGCATACTTATTTTCCCAAAATTGTGATCATAACTTCAAAATATCTGATGCCCTAGTTTTCTTCAATTTCTTCTACATAATTTCCTAATATTGTTTCTATGGTATCTCCGAACGTACTAATCCTCTATGTCTAAAACTTTGCATTGAGGTATCCTCATCTGTCCTCTTTCCAACACCATAGGTTTGAGTAGAATTTGTTTAAGCAATCAGGACTTATGAGAGTTTTACCAAGATGACTTATTTCAGTACTGTTCAACATAGAGAACTTGTATAGACTTCCACATGTCACGATTTCACCTTCGGGGTATGAAACTTTTACCACATAAAGTACAGTCCATTCCCTATCTAGAAAATATTTCTAAATTTAACTTGGACCTTCGTAGCCCAAGATATAGCAATTCTCCCTAGGTGTCTTGTTTAGGGATGAATCCCGGGAGAGGCTGGAACCCTGATTTGGTGGAATCATATCTCCCATAATATAGCGAATATGAGGATGAAATTTTTACAAAGGGTACATCAATATTTTATATTCGACCTGTAAACTTTTTCACTCTTGAGACTTCTCCAATCTTGAGATATAGTGAATGCACCAAAATGACTAGTTTGAGTCTTTTAGGGTTTTCAAGCATGAAACCCTAATTTCCATTAGCTGCCATTACAGCTATATTTTGGCTGTATATTGACACATATCTGATTCAGAAACTGACGCCACAAATAGATGCACCCTAGTGATGCAAGTTAGCGTATACCTCCTTGTTGGATGACTAGTAGAGAGAACACCTTCAACTAGGAAGCCCTAGTTCCTGCAGCTGCATTGTGCCTTCTTTTAGAGAGGCTCTGATACCATATTAGATTTTTATCGTTTAATGAATGTGATATAGGATATTATATGAAAGAATAACATGCAAAAAAATAATCACAAGAGACAAGAGACACAAATAATTTTCCTCAGGAAAACCATAAAGGAGAAAACCCCGCAACTTCCTTAGAGATAGAATGAGCACCAATAGAAAAAGTAAAACCCAAAGACACAAAGATGATCTTCGCTAGGTGTTCTCTCTCTCACTTGTGCAAGCTACACCTCTCTCACTCATGCGCTACTATTGAGTGAGTGCGTTTTTCAAATAGAGAGTCTCACTCTCTATTTATACTTTTTTTTCCACTTGAAAATTACTCTATAGGGCCGACCTCACCAGGAGAGTATAATAACCCTAATATGACTCAAATATGGGGACTATTGCCCTGACTTACAATGGAGTGTTAACCTCAATGAATTTACATGAATTTATTATATTAATGACTCTCCCGATCGAAGGAACAAACGTCTCTGTCTGGGTACAATGAAATACAATATAAAATATACAACTGAATACATTTCAAAGTTACAAATACATCAACAAAGGGAGGACCAATAGCTCCACAGGGGGGAGAAACAAAAGACATACCCTGAAAAGGGGTCTCTTGACTGGTGGTCCCGGGAAAGTCTCCCATATCTGAACTCTCTAAGAATCTTTGAAGTACCACACAAATCAAACAATACTCAAGCCTAAAAGCAACAAGCAAACTGTGTGAATAGGAGTGGATCAAAATTCAGGATCCTCACGGGATTACCAAGGCTTCACATCTCGCTATATACCATAGGGTCCAACAGTAAAATGTGACAAGGAGGATTGGGACCATACCCTTTCCTAAATACTCGAATACCTGGATGAAACATGCATAGTAATCTCCTCGAGTGCTATTCTCGGTGTATTGTGATGCCAAGATGGAAAAAAGGTTAACTCAATTGGTCACAAGAATCCTAAGAGGGTCTACCAATATACACTAGGTGCGGGGGAGCTCAACTTCATAGTGGTGCTGTCTAATGCACCACCACTTAACAATATCCTTCTGATATACTATTGAGTACATGAAGTAATTTTCTATATACCCAAAGGTATGTGAAAAGCCACTTGATATACTGATTGGTACGTGGAAGAACTACAAGCCCTCAGGATGCAATGTAGGAAAAAAAACCACAACTACCATGCTTAAAGACGTCAGAACACGTCTCTAACTTACACACAGTTACTAAATGATTTTAATCCTAATCTAGAGTTAATTTTATCTTATGCGGTTAAGTGGATGGATGAGGTGTAGACAGGAAATGTAAAAAGAATGCAAATCCTAGATACATGACGATGCACATTTCTCTTTCGATGAAAGCTACCTAAGGTAGGAAAAGAGTTTTCTATTAAAGAAGACATAAATTAGAGATCTAAGAAAACCGAGTTCTAGTCAAAGGAAACTATGAAGCTTTAAAGACCAACATCAATCACAATTCTTGAAAAGACCCATGAATTCTCATGCGAGCTATAGGGGGGCCCCATGGGTGGTCCACCCCCCCATCTTGAGGGTTTATGGGGCTCTCGAGGGTGGGAGCCCCTAAGCAAAAGTTTTTGGCTGACTTTTTTTTTTTAATTTGATCTTTTTTTTATTGAGTTTTCTTTTCAAACCAACATGAATTTGAACAACAAGGAAAAGAAAAATTCCTTCCTAGAGTGCAACAATTCTAACTTTCTGCAACAATAGTCCAAAAAGCACAAATGGAATCAAAGATGCAACAAATCTTAATAATTTATACAACAAAATAGGGAAGCACTTCTATTTTCAAATGCATGTATCAAAATGAAACTTGATAGCTAAACTCCTTTAAGATCTACAAGTAGAAAAAGAGAGAATATCTATAGCAATCCAAACATTCAGAAATCAAAAGGAAGTTGAAAAGCATACAAACAAATCCAAAACACTCAAGAATTGCTCCAAATATACTAAAATGCAACCAAAAATCAATGATCGAGGGTGGAGGAAGGGTTTGGAGATCATATCTAACAATCTGAATAGATTTGAAAAGATATGGTAATGTGATTAGGGATGGAAAGACTAAACCAATAAGTGGGGGATTGAAATTTCCCTCCACAACCAAGTCACTCACTTGACTAGTAAAAAATCACAAACTCAACAAATTCCTCTACAAACAAAGGTAATCTTGGACCTAGGGGCTCTATGACTATCATATGCATCCTACAAACCACAATTCATCAACCCAAAACCCAAAACTTAAGGAAAATTGAGCTGATCTCTGAGTTTTAAAGGGCTCGTGCACCTTCCCACACTGTACCAGAGCGCCAGAGAGGGGCTTGCGCACTTAGTACACTGGTAAAGAGTGCCAGTGGTGCACTTACAACATTAGGAAAGAGTGCCAATGGTGCTCTGTCACTCAAGGGAAAGGGCTCCAACAACAATGTGGCATTCTGTATACACTACCCAGGTGCGCTAGAGGGCCAAAGAGTCTAGATATCCTAAGGGAGAAGGGCTAGAGGTGTACTACTAAACCAAAGAAGAGTCAAGGAGGGCACATAAAATATTCTAAGACAAAATATATAGGAGGGATGGTCTCTAGATGCTAGGAAAATATTCGATAAAGAGACATGAAATACAAAACAAAACAAAATGAAATCTATCTCTTCCCTAGTATGGTCGCCAAATTTGTTAGTGGATAAATCTACTCAAGATGACTCAAGCCAGATATCCCTCGTCAGAGTGGATCTAGAACAAATCAAGTACAAAATACATCCTACTTTCCTAGATCAACTAGAAATGCAAGCTAACAGATAGATCACTTACCCTAGGTATGCAAATCCTCTTCTCTCTTTATTGATCCAAGCTCCAGAGACTTCATATCTTGAGCTACAAAACCCTGTAGAGAAAGTGGAAACATGCAAACATTAAATGTGTATCTAAACATGAATTGATCTAAGCTAATAGTTAAGGAAGAAATCTCTAAACAACATCAACACAAAAATGTTTATGGAAATATATTTGTATTATTGTAATCAAGGAGATACATAGAATTACATAAGGAAAGAACATCACAACCTAGCCTTAACGCTGCAATCTTCCATCCAGCAATCCAAGCCAAGACTCCAAAGGATGATAGTAGCCTCCCAAAGGATGAGATATTTCCTCCAAAAGGATGATAGGGATCACCTAGAAAGTCCACCAACATAAGAGTACCATAGTCCTTTCCCCCTTCAGAATGGAGAGAGGGTTCAATTTATAAGGCTAAAGGGATAGAGTAGGATGAGGATTAGGAGGAGGGGTATAAGGGATATTCCCCATAGGTTAGGGAACCGAATGCCACCTCACCTATAAGGTAGGGATGTTCCTCAACCTCATCCACCTTTAAGAAAGGCTTCAAAACGTCTCTTTTTCCCCTCAAAACACCCCTGGAGCACCTTGCCGTAGGAGACAGAGCGTTGACACACCTTGCATGAGGAGAAAGACTGACAATAGCGCTCCTTACATGAAGGGAAAGAGTGCCGGTGCATGTTTCCTTAGGAGAAAGAGTTCCATCACTCCGAGAGGAGGAAAATGATCTAGGAGAAACTTCAAACTCAATTCACTTTAGCCAAGAAAACCTTAGGGATTAGGAATAAGGTTGACACATGGATAAATATGACAAGATTTAGGTGTACCAGTCACTTCCTAGATAGATATTTAAACATGCTTCCAATAAGGTTGTTTCTAATGCTCCTCTTACACCTTTAGTGACTAGAATTAGTGTACACTATATTACACACACCACTCTGGTGGCAATCTCAGAGACTGCCGCAAATACAGCTTCAAATGCTTCATTGAGGAGTACTTACATGACTTCCATGAATTTTCCTAATGTAGTTGGGAGTTAGTCTTTTCCTTCCACATCCCTTGCAACTTGAGGTCCCTATGTGCCCACTTTTCATAATATTTCAAGAGCCATGCCTTCAATTGTAGGATCTAGTCGAATGAATGATAATGTTCCTATTTCACAATAACCTGCATCTACTTGGTTTCAACATCAACATGCTAATGTCAACAACTAATACCTACAATGGGGAAAAATACAATAACCCTTTGCATGTAACTAACCTAGGTGGCATTACAAATCAATGGACACAACCTGTATATAGATCCCAACCTAAACCTGGTCAATATTTTATAGGGAAAAATGTTCCTAACTACAAACAGTATGTCAGTCACCATGGACAAGTTTAGTCGGCCTATGACCCTACTATGATTCTTGTTTGGCCTAGGGAAACGAAACCAGGCTTCACTTAGAATTTTGCTTAAGTATGCGAAGAGTTAAGGAAAAATAAGAGAAAGGATCTATGACAGAGGAAACGCCAGAAGGAAGGAAGAGAAGATGAAGGAAAAGAAGGAAAATGAGGCATGACAAAAGAAGATAAAGAAGAAGGAGTTAAGGAAATAAGTAGTTCAAGAGGAAACTACAAAAGATGAAACATAAGAAGATGTGTGACAAAAGGAAGATGTGTGACTAAAAGAAGGAATGCGATAAGGAAAGGTGTGGCGAAATAACACTACTAGAAGGCATGCAGTGGTATAACAGCTAGAAAATGACAATAGGGAATAACGACCAGAAAGTGACAGTTTAGGAAGATCGTGGGGACGAGGTTGGCCAGAGTCGGAAAAAGTAGCAAGTACAAAATCATATTTGTAATTTGGGCCATTAGTTCCTATTGACATGTGTTACTAGAATAAGAAAGAAAACATGTTGGCTATCTATATGAAGTTGGCTGAAAGAGACATGTAAGAGGTTATAAAAGGAGGAACCCAAGTTGTATGCAGGTTAGCTTCTCCACTGTTAGATTCTTGTCTGTTAAGTCTCCTCTCTGTCAGTCCCGTAGAGGTAACCTATGGTTTTTTCTGGTAGTTTCTGTATGTAGAGTTGTCTATTAATGTTGTAGGAAAGGGTTGAAGAATTTGTAGCTAAGTGCACAAAGTTTTAGTAGAAGTTGAGTTGATCCAGGTTGTGTGTGGATAGTTAGTAGAGTCATGTAGGGAGGGAGTAAAAGAGAAGATCAGAGAGCATGAGAGGAAGAAATAGTTTTTGTAGATAAAGAAGAATATCTAGAGCAGAGTTTGTGGCATAGTGCACAGACAGAAGGTGCATACATTTCCCATACTAGATGAAGAGCGCCATTGTGTTTTTTCCCGGATGGGTTTCCATGTTAACTACTGTGTCAAATGTGTTTAAGATGCATGCATATATGTTGATGTGAGTGAATTCCTATGTATTTTCTTACAAAGTGTATATTTATATCTGTTGCACTATTATTATGAATGTGTGATTGTACTTATGCCGCATTGGGTTGTTGATCTAATACTTGCACAAAGAGAAATTGTGTCACAACTTGGTTGTGTATAATAAGTCAAAACCCCACCCATAAGGCTTAGTCAAGTTCCTTGGCATGTCACCAAGGGACAGGATATCCCCCACCCAACTGCGGAAACCTTTTTTTGGCATTTACCCATAAGGAAGATATCTTAGGTGAGACTACATTTGCGCCACAGGTGCTGCCGACAGAGCCTTGCTCTATTGGGCTGGTATCTTGGGCTTTGTTGCGCTAAGAAGAAGGGACTGAACCTGGGTCTAAGGGAAGCCGAAATAATTCCCATAGTTAAGAGAAAAACTAGGACATATTGGATACTATAGGAATTTTATTAAAGGATATGCGGAGGTGACTTCTTTGATGGAAAAAATGTTGAAAAAAGATGCTAAGTTTCAATGGACAACATATTGTTAAGAAAGTTTGGACAAGCTGAAGAAAAAAATAACCACTGCACCAATACTTGTCTTTCCAGACTGGTAAAAAGAGTTCCATATTCATGTCGACGCATTGTCTATTGCACTTAGTGTGGTAAGTGATGCATCTCGATGAAGGATTGATTGATCACCCTATTTCCTTCACCACCAGGAAGTTGTCAACTGTATAAAATAATTATACCATGACGGAAATAGAAGGGTTAGAGAAGGTATGTGCACTACAGAAATTTAGGCATTATTTGTTGGGTGGACATTTTAAGATGTACACTGACCATTCTACACTAAAATACTTGGTCAATAACCCAGTATTGGGAGGGGGGGGATATTTGCTAGTGGCTTCTCCTCTTCCAAGAATTTGATTTTGAAATAATTGTTAAAACCGGTCGATTGAAATTGGGACCAGACCATCTTTCAAGGATAAAAAGTGGTGAAGAACCTAAAAACTTGGATAATAATCTACCTGATGCAAAATTGTTCGCTATAACCATGTTTGATGATTAGTATAAAGATATCATACATTTGATTGCACAAAAGAAATAGTTGGTTGTGTGAGCTGTAGATTTCCAATTGATCATTGGACACTTGTATAAAATGGGTCCTAATGAGATACTTCGTTGTTGCATCTTGGAGCATGAGCGCCCGTGGATATTGAATGAGGTACATAATGGTGTTGCAGGAGGCCATGACGTAGGAAAATATACGGTGCAAAAGATTTTGCAAGGAGGATTATGGTGGCCCACCATGCATGTAGACACTTGGGATTATTGCCGTAGCTGCAATGTTTGTCAAATAAATGGAAAGCCTCCCCAAAGAGATGAAATTCCATTGGTACCACAGATAACATTACATGCACTTGATAAATGGGCTGTTGATTTTGTAGGACTTATAAGTCCGGTTAGAAAGTGCACAGGAGCATGATATATTATTACTGTGACTGATTACCTAACCATATGGGAAGAAGCAACACCATTAAAAGATTGTACTGTTGTGAAATTTCTATTTGAAAATGTTGTGACAAGGTTTGTGTGCCCAAATATTTTAATCAACGATCAAGGTACACATTTTGTTAATCAATTGATTAAAGAACCGACTAAGGAATTTTAGATATAACATAGAAGGACAACACCATATCATCCTCAAGCAAATGGAGTTTTCAAAGCATTCAACAAAATTCTAGAAAACACATTGTTAACACCATTTTTGGGCTAAATAATTGCTAAGGGATTTGTCTAGTAAATGGAGGAATGAGGTTAGAAATTTTTCATACAATAAGAAATTTAAGAATGTTGATGAAGGTCTGCAGATGTTTGAAGGGACATTCCTAGATTAGAAATGCCAAATACTTGAAGGATTTTGATTTTTTACCTTGAAAATGCATGTAACTGAAGAAATCCACTCCTAGTTAAATTGTGACAACAAATGAACGACCTGGATGTAAAACAGAAAAAATAAAATCCTACAAATCATTTCCGCCCAGGGAAAGTCAGGAGTGGAAAAGTAGAAAGACAAGTTTCGAAGGTGAAATTCGGTAAACCCGACTTTCGCTTTTCGCAGCCCGAGATCTGACAGTTTAGAGAGATTCCACACAAATCTACAGTCCAAGGAAAAGTGGGAATAAAATGGATGAAATTGAAAAGCAGAAGATACAACAGTTTGGTTGTAAAGAGTTATAACTTTTGCCTTCCGATTTTCCCTATGTGAGATCCGATGGCTCAAAGTGCTTCCACCAAAGATCAACGACTCCAAAAAGAACAAGAGGGCGGAGATCAAAAAGCGGAATACCCAAATATTTTGTTGTGAAAAGTTGAAGTCCCTCTTTTCACGATCGACAAGATCTACATTCGAGAGAGATTCCTCACATATCAACGATGTAGAAAGAAAAGGGCAGAAGCGAAAGAGGATAAATATCGTTGAAGAAAGTTGGAGGATCCGCATTCTGCTTTCTACTAAAGGCAGAAGTAGAAGGGCTAAAGCAGAAAGGTGAAAGCAGAAAAGGTAAGGTTTTGGGTTGCAAAATTTAAAAACCCAACTATTTATTTTCGTAGTCCGAGATCCGATGCTTCAGAGAGTTTCCGCACATATCAATAGTGCGGAAACAAAAGCGTGGAAGCGAAAAGGCGGAAGTGGAAAAGGATTAATATTAGTGAAGAAAGTTAGAGGACCCACGTTCTGCTTTATGCTAAAGGTGGAAGCGAAAGGGTGGAAGAGGAAAGGCGGAAGGAGAAAGGGTAAATTTTTAGGATGCAAAATTGGACAACCCGACATCCACTTTCTGTAGTTCAAGATCCGATGGTTCAGAGAGCTTTCGCACAGATCAATGGTGCGTAAAGAAAAGGCCAGAAAGGAAAATATCAGAAAGCAGAAATATGAAGTTTTGGTTATGAAAAGTTGGGATCCCCCCTTCCGCAGCCCGCATCTTTACCTCAGATCAACGGCTCGAAGAATGCATTCCTAAGATCGATGGTGTGGAAAAGGAGAACATGTGCATGAGTTAATTTGACCTCCAAATAAGCAGAAATTGGTACAAGGTGCAGGTTTCAACGGTCCAGATTACCGTTGGTCTCAGGTCTATGCCTGAGGTTTATTTCATAGGTGGAAGATGCAAGGAATATTGAAGTTGTTGCAGACCGTCGAAGGTACTTTGAGCCATCGTTTTCATCCAGTAGGAGTGGATTCGAGATGTTAAAATTTCCTGTTTGATCCACCACACCCATCCCAGCATGCTTTCATGTTTTTTTTTTGTGATCATGGAAAATCTGTCAGAGTAACATTTGTTAGGATTTTGATTCCCACGTTGTAACTGAATTTGGCTTTGTTTTGAGGTTGGTATCAGGAGCCTATGATACTATAAATATACCCTCAATAGAGGAAGACATGGGTTGGAACCTGTTGTTGATGTAATTGTATTCAATTCTATATTTTATGTATTGTACCCTGATGTTTATTCCGGGAAGTATCTGTAATGTAATTGAGTCATGTCATACCCCGATGTTCCTATCAGGAGATTCAATAATGTAAACAAGTCATGTAAAGTCATTGTGGGTAGCCCTCCTTATTAATAAAGGGTTAAAGTCCCTGTAGTTGTGGGGCCCTAGGGTTATTAGAATCTCCTAGAGAAGTCAGCCCTAGTGAGTTATTGTCAAGTCAGGAATTAGTATAAATAGAGAGTGAGCCTCTCTATTTATCACACATTCACTCACACTCAGTTGTAGTGCATAACTGAGAGAGAAGAAGTAGCTAGGACAAGAGAGAGAGAGAGAGAGAGAGAGAGAGAGAGAGAGAGAGAGAGAGAGAGTACCGCTGTCGGGAGATCATGTTACTATTTTGGGGTTTTACTTTTGGTGCTGATTCTATATTTGAGAAAGTTGTAGGGTTTTCTCCTTTATGGTTTCCCTGAGGAAAATCTTTCTGTCCATTGTCTCTTATGTTTGATTGATGTGCTTGTTATTCTCTCAGTTAAAGATCCTAATATAATGCTAGCTTAAATGATAAAAATCTAACATGGTATAAGAGCTAACCTGAGAAGGAAACACTGTGCAACTGCAAAAACTAGGGATTCCTACTTTTTGGATCTCTCTCCACATATTTTCAGCAAAAGAAGGTTGGTCTGACTCTCCTCTCTATGGTGCATCTTTCTATCGAAGCAAAATTTGATTCTGAGCATTTTCAGTTTTTGACCCGATACTATTACCGGAAATTAGGGCTTCCCATAGAAGTGGAATTTTTGAGTGAGCCGAGGCCTGGATTGATCTCCTCCTCAAAATCAAAGTTTAGAGATCAAGATCAAAGTTTTTGGTTGGTTAAAAATCCAGGAAAGTGAAACCCTAATCTGCTCCTGAACCAGAGAACCAGTCCTGTAGAAATTCAGCTCCAGATCCAGTTCCGACATCTTGACCTGGTAAGATCTAAATATTCTGTATTTCCATTTGAGGTTATCTGTTAAGATGTCTTATCATACCAATATTGATGAAAATCTTGAGGGAGCTGATAACTTTCGAGCTTGGAAGTATAGGATCTCCCTAGTCCTGGAAGAAAATGAGTTGGACTCTTACATCACTGAAGAGGTTCCAGTTCCAGAGGGAGATGAGGCCAAGGCATTATACAAGAGAAATTTGTCATGGATAAGAGGATTATTTTTTATTCAACCAAGGATCACCTCATACAATAGGTGTCCTCCCTAAAGACACCTTAAGATATGTTTGATGCCCTTACCAAACTGTTTGAAGGGAAGAACATAAACTGGAAGATGACTTTGAGGAACCAGTTGAAGAATGTAAAGATCTAGAATGAGGAGACCATATAGTCACACTTTACAAGGGTCTCCCAGATCAAAGAACAACTTGAAGCAGTGGAGAATGTAGAAATTGTGATGACCACCTTGAATGGTCTCCCTAGGTCATGGGATTCTTTCATCCAAGGAATTTGTGCTAGAAAGAAGCTAATCAAGTTTAGTACGTCGTTGGAAGAATGCTCACAAGAAGAAGCTCGAATAGTAGCTCGAGAAGAAAAGATGGGAAATGAGGATCAAGCTCTCATAGTACACTCCAAGAAAAGCAGAAGGGACAATCATCATCACCAAGGTAAAAATTCTCACCAGAAAGATAATTCTGTAAGAAAAAACAAGGATATAACCAAACTTAGATGCTATACATGTGATGAAAGAGGACACTTTGCTAGAAATTTTCCCATGAATAAGAGTGTCTTTAAGAAGAAGAAGAATTAAAAAAGAAGACATCATTCTCACATTGCTGAGGATGATGAACCTCCTAGAAAAAGAGTCAAACAATAAAGTGAAGACTCTTCAAGTGATGAAGAATATGTTCTGAGCTCTGCTCTCACAGGAACTCTCACACATGGAAGAAAAGATTGGATTATTGACAGTGGGGCTTCCAAGCACATGACAGGATTCAAGGAATCTTTTGAGAAACTATCTGAACATAATTCACCCCATAAGGTGAAACTTGGGTATGACTACCAATATCCCATAAAAGGTAGTGGTGAATCCTTCTACAAGCTAGACTCTAGAAAGTCTATGAAAATGAAGGATGTCTTGTTTGTACCAAGACTAAAGAAGAATATTCTCTCCATATCGGCATTGGATGCAAAAGGCATGAGGGTTGCATTTGTAGATGGCCAAGTCCTCATGTGGCCAAAAGGAAAGACGATTGATGATGCAATAGTAATTGGAGAGCAAGAGGAATGATTATACAAATTGAAGGGCCAACTAGAACAAGCTTTGGTTCATGACTCAGTAGAGCCAAATGAACTTTGGCATAGAAGGCTTGCACATGTACACTACAGAGCACTACCACTTGCAAGCAAAGCTGTTGAAGGACTTCCAGAAATAAAGAAAAAACATGTAGGAGTTTGCAAAGGATGTGCGAAAGGAAATAACACAAAGAAGACATTTCCAAGTAGTGAAAGCAAAGCACAAGGAATCTTGGAAATCATTCACTTTGATGTATGCGGTCCGATGTCATCCAACTCATTAAGTGGGTATGTATACTATGTTTCTTTCATTGATGATTTTTCTAGGAAGACATGGATATACTTCATGAAAAACAAGGATGAAGTATTCAACAAGTTCAAAGAGTTCAAAGCTTTGATCGAGAATCATACAGAAAAGAAAATCAAGAACTTTCGATCAGACAATGGTGGAGAATTCAGATCAAATGAATTCAAAGAATTATGCAGAGATTCAGGGATTAAGAGGGAGTTAACCATAATCCATAGTAGAATGGTGTTGCATAAAGAAAGAATAGAACAATTATGGAAGCTGCAAGGGAAATGCTTCATGATCAAGATCTTCCTATGCATCTATGGGTAGAAGTTGCTAGAATAGCTGTGTATGTACAGAACCGTACTCCGCATAAAGTACTCTAGAACAAGACACCTGAAGAAGTATTCTCCAATAAGAAAACAGAAGTCAGCCATCTCAAAATATTTGGCTATCCAGTGTACATACACATTCCAAAAGAAAAGAGGTCAAAGTTAGATCCTTCAGGAAAGAAGGGTATATTTGTGGGATACTCTGAAAGCTCGAAAGCATACGTAATATACTTCCTAGGATTCAAGAAGATCGACTTAAGTAGAGACGTAACATTCAATGAAGATTCATCCTACACAAAATCTAGAAAGAGACCAGTTGAAGACTCTAAAGAAACATAAGTACCCAGAATTCAAGATACAACTATGAATGATGCAAATCAAGATGAAGATCGAGAAATAAAAGAACCCCAGGAACCTATAGATCCACCCTAAGAGAAAAATCCTAACAGAGGAAACCTGCATGGGTATGAGAGGATATCCAAGGTGCAGAAAGATACGGGGCTGCAAAGGAAGTGCACAGAGAGAGGAAAAGAACCGGGTCCTGCTTTGGCTATGTAGCACTATGGTGTGACTTCATTGATAAAGAACCTTCCAACTATGAAGAAGCAACATAGAAGAAAGAATGGAAGGATGCTATCATCGAGGAATACCAGTCGATCACGAAGAATGATGTTTGGGATGTTGTCCCAAGACCAGAGAGCAAGTCTGTTGTGACTTCCAAATGGATCTACAAGATCAAGCATGTTGCAGACAGTAGCATAGAGAAACACAAAGAAAGATTTGTGGCTTGTGGCTTCTCCCAGAAAGAAGGAATAGATTATGAAGAAACTTTTGCACCTGTAGCCAGATACACTTCCATCATATTAGTACTTGCTCTAGCTGTAGTGATGAAATGAAAGATACACCAGATGGATGTCAAGACTACTTTCTTGAATGGTGTAGTGGAAGAGGAAGTGTATGTGGAGCATCCACTTAGTTTTGCGACACATGACAGGGAGTCTCATGTGTGTAAATTGAAGAAAGCCTTGTATGGTTTAAAATAAGAACCAGGACATGGTACGATAGAATTGATAGATTTCTATCCAGTTTGGGCTTTACCAAAAATAAAACAGATTCCAACCTTTACTACAAGGGTGAAGAAGGGAACCCAGTGATAATCCTACTGTATGTAGATGACCTGTTTGTAATAGGTGGAGATGGGTTGATTACATATTCAAAGAGGAAGCTTGCTGCCGAGTTCGAAATGAAGGACTTGGGTATGATGCACTATTTTCTAGGCATGGAGGTGTGGCAGAATGCAGATGGAATCTCCCTCGGACAAGGGAAGTATGCAGTAGATATCCTAAAGAGATTTAGGATGATGGACTGTAAGGCCATGACCACACCTATGGCATCAAACCTGAAGCTTCTAAGTGATGCTTCATCAGAGTTGGTTGATGCTACGATGTATCATCAGATGATTGGGTCCTTGATGTACTTAACAAATATGAGACCAGATATTTTCTTTGCTGTGAACAAATAGAGCTAGTTCCTGATAGATCCTAGACATGTTCACTTGATTGCTGCAAAGCATATTCTAAGGTACCTAAAGGGTACAATTGATTATGGGATCAAGTATAAGGTGAATCAAAAGATTAACCTAGAGGGTTATGTTGATTCAGATTGGGAAGGCAGTGCCATCGATAGAAAGAGCACTTCAGGGTGTTGTTTCAGTATGGGGTCAGGTGTGATCTCTTGGTTTAGCAGGAAGCAATCCTGTGCAGACTGAGTACAGTTGAAGCAGAGTATGTCACATCTTGTTCAACTAGTTGTGAGGTAGTATGGACGAGGAAGCTACTATATGATTTGTTTGATCTCTAGTTAGATTCTACTTGTATATATTGCAACAACTAGAGTTTTGTGAAGTTGTCAGAGAACTTGGTGTTCCATGACAAGTTGAATCATATAGAGATCAAATATCACTATATCAGGGATATGGTGCAGAGAGGAGCAGTGAATCTCTAGTATGTTGCGGAGGATGAACAAATAGTTGATGTGTTGACAAATCCATTGGCCAGAGTGAAGTTTGAGTATTTTAGGGAGAAGCTTGGTGTTTTCCAGATCAAGTTTCCTTCCAAGGGGAAGTGATGAGTTCGTGAGCCATTCTGACATGGTGAGAGGATTGGTTCCTTCCATGGTCAGATGTAAGTGCAGAGATGCTCTGATATGATTGTGGCTTGTGTTACCACATGATCAATGCAGGGCCATTCTGATCTGATTGAGGGATGTGTTCCCACATGATCAAATATAAGTGCTGAAGGCCATTCTCTAGGAGAATGGAAGCACCTAGTCAGTTACTAGGAATACTCAGCCTAGAGCTAAGAGCGATTCTGATGTGACTGTGGGATGTGTTCTCACATGATTGGATGTAATTGTAGAGCCCTTCTGACATGTATGCTAGATTGGTTCCTCGCATGGACAGATGTAAGTGCAGATCCCTTCTGACATGTATGTTGGATTGGTTCCTCGAATGGGCAGATGTAAGTGCAGAGCCCTTTCGACATGTATGTTGGATTGGTTCCTCACATGGTCAAATGTAAGTGTAGAGCCCTTTCGACATATATGTTGGATTGGTTCCTCGCATGGTCGAATGTAAGTGAAGAGAATTTCTGACATGAATGCTAGATTAGTTCCTCTAATGGTCAGATAAGAGTGCTGGGCCTTTCTGACATAGATGATTGGATTGGTTCCTCTCATGGTCATATGTGAGTGTTGGGCATGCCTTTCTGACATGTATGATGGATGTGTTCCTCACATGGTCAGATGTAAGTGCTGGGTGGGCCATTCTGACTTAGGGTCAGATATAAGTGCTGAAGAAGACCTACATGGAGGCTAGGCCTACAACCAACATGAAAACGGGCTGGCTCTGTAGAAATTCCTATGATGAGAAGAATCAAGAGATAGCACCTGTGATGATGATCCAACAGTGATGTTCCAAATCTAGTGATGATTCAGATCTAGTGATGATTCAGATCCATTGATGATCTAGATCCAGTGATGATCTATATTCAGTGATGTTCCAGATCCAGTGATGATTCAGATCCAGTGATGATCCAGATTCAGAAATGAAGATGACTTGAATATGAAGATAACTTGCTGATGATCCAGATGACACATAGAAGAAGACTTGTGTTGATAAATTAGGGGGTGTTGATGTAATTGTAACTTCAGAATGTATTCACTTGTATATTTTATGTATTGTATCTTGATGTTTATTCAGGGAAGTATTTGTAATGTAATTGAGTCATGTCATACCTCGATTTTCCTATCAGGAGATTCAATAATTTAAATAAGTCATGTAAAGTTATTAGGGGTAACCCTCCTTACTGATCAAGGGTTAAAGTCTCAGCAGTTGTGGGGCCCTAGGGTTATTAGGATCTCCTAGAGAAGTTGGACCTAGTGAGTTATTTCCAAGTTGAAAATTAGTATAAATAGAGAGTGAGCCTCTCTATTTATCACACATTCACTCACACTCAGTTGTAGTGCATAACTGAGAGAAAAGAAGTAGCTGGGACAAGAGAGAGAGAGAGAGAGAGAGTACTGCTGTTGAGAGATCATCTTATTGTTTTGGGGTTTTACTTTTGGTGGTGATTCTATCTCTGAGGAGGCTGTGGGGTTTTCTCCTTTATGGTTTCCCTGAGGAAAATATTTGTTTCCATTGTCTCTTATGTTTGATTGCTGTGCTTGTTATTCTCTCAGTTAAATATTCTAAGATACTGCTAGCTTAAATGATAAAAATCTAACACTTGTGAGGTTCTGGGTTATGTAATTTGAGATCTTCCCTTAATAAAAATTATAGATCCAAATGCTAGCTTGTTGCTGCAAATATTCCTGCGTATCTTGTAGTTACAGTCTGTAATAGTTCAGAATTAATACATTTTTATGCTCTGGCTATTTGTTTTAGATATTCACAAACCCTTACCAACCAAAGTTGATGCATAATTCATCCCTTCATGCTCTATATTGATGGACTATCATTCTTTCTTCTTTATCACCAGACCATCAACATTTTTACTGTAACCAAGTGCTACCTTGCCATTGTAGAATTTCACCTGCAAACAGTTCCGTGATTCATAAAATCTTTGTGACTCTATAGCCCAATGTATTCTTGCTTTGTTTCAACGACAAACTTAATATGAATTCTATTTTGTTTTTATATCTGGCCCTGCTAAAAATCTGTGAGAGATCTTTCTCTAGAAAGGAAGAATCCAACTCCCTTTCTTAAAGTGGTTCTGCTATTACCTTGGGATTTACGTTCCACAACCTTGGGTACAATACTGACTGCTAACAAATTGGCGTTGTTGTCGGGGATGAAAGTGAAAATCAGCCTTGGGAAAATGACATTGTCTTAGTTCTATGACCTGGTTGAGCAGCCGATAATAGACACATATAGGTTGTATATGGTCTAAAGAGTCCATTCAAAGCTTCTGGAAGGTAACTCCACTGGCATGATCCAGAAATCAAGTTTTGAAAGAGAACCGACGTACTCTACTGGGGAAATGAGCTCATTGTAAAGACATGGAAATGCATGGGAAAAAGATAAGGTATTCAAGTTTTAGTTTTCTCCAAGATGTCATATCCTTTCTTGTAAAAGTTTTCCTATCTTTGCCTAAGTTTGTCAAAATAGTTTTCCATTGTTCATTGCACTCAAACCAAGACCATATATTTACTCCTATATATCCTTCTTTAGAAACTAAAAATGTATCTTCAACTTTTATATATGATTTTAATCAAAACCTTATGTTTGAACCACATGCCATCAAAGATCAGCCTTGTAAGCCTCATGATACAACAATTGATACCACATCCTTTCCATATAGCCCTGTTTCTTCCAAGATCCCAAACCGGTATAGACCACCTCACCTACCTCCTATCCTTCATGATTTTCCTACAAAGCACTACAAGTACCTTCCTAAGTTTTATGGAGAATCCAAGCACATCACAACAGAGAAACATTTACAAGCCTTTGAGCATTTCCTTGAACTATTTGAAGTAGAACATGATGATGTTTGCATGAGGGATTTTCCAAAAGTCTTTGCAAGGAGATGTTAAGAAATGGTTTAAGCATTTGCATCCTGAATCCATTAAGACATGGGAGGAATTTGCTGATATATTTTTGGGGTTTTGGGGTAAGAGGAGGTCATTGGACCAAGTTCTTTCAGATTTTTATTTCAAGATGAAACAGGAGGGTGAAACTATGTCTAATTTCAATAGGAGGTTTGCAAGATTTTATTATAACATGTTGAAATAAATTCAACCATTAGAAGGTGCTGCAAAATTGTATTATGCAACTACCTTTCCTCCCAAATTGTCTTTTCTTCTTTTGGAGATAAAGTCATCCACATTGCACCATATGTTCATTGATTTTTTGGAGGTTGAAGACAATATTAGAATTTCTAAAGGAATTTCAGACCAAGACAGTGGTGATAAAATGGAAAAAGAATTAGAATTGGTTGAGCGATATGAACAAGAAGAACTTTCCCTGCCTTCCAATTCTATTTTTTGTGAGCAAAAGGTGGATTAAACAAATGATGTTCAGAGAAATATCAAATTGATAAATAGAGGTGTTACTGTAAACAAAGGAAGGTTCAATCAAAATCAACCTTCTAGTAGCCAACATAATATAGAAAAGAAAAATGAAAGACAAAAAGATCCCATTGTGCATAAAGAATCTGCAAATAAAGTAGAAAAAACTGTTTCACCTTTCAATTGGCAAACACATCTTTCACAATTGAAAATTTCCATTGCTTTGAATGAATTGTTGAGAAACATGGAATACAAAGATAACATAATAGATATGGTCAGGAGTTAGAAAAATTTTCAACCAGATAATCATGCTATCTATGTTGTTGATACTGACTTGGGGTTTTCCATTTTCCTTAATGATGGTCTTCTTTGTGATCCTGGAATTCTTGTACCAATTGAAGTTAAAGAATATGAAGAGTTTGCAAAAATACAAGAGGTTTTGGAACAAAAAAAGAAAGATGATCAACCCAATGTTGTGCAAGAAGAGGGTTATAAGGATTTGTTTTATGAAGAATGCAATCAACCTGTCATAAGTTCTGTTAACGATGGATTTAAAAAGGATTTAAGTCCACCTATATCTGATGAATATGAGGAGGAGTACTTGGATGCTATGCCTAAAAAACTAGTTGTAGATTATGAAATTTCAGACCCTGTTAATGAAGAAAATTCCATTGCAGTCCAAGGTCGAAAGGCTAAAAACAGAGAAGACAGTGGGTGTGCTGAAAGTGATAGTTTGCCTTTGTGGTATGCTTCATTTGAATTGATAAAAAATATACTTCAAATCTCTAAACAAAAATAGGAATTTGAGATAATGGAAAATTTCATGAACTGTTTAGAGGTGGAAGGCGAGCATGTGAAAAAACTAGCAGTTTGTGATGAAGAATTGACTTACAAAGAAGAAGATGAAGAATCTCAATGGAATGCTCCATTAAACCTTTCAAATTCAGAAATTTCAACTCAAGAAATTTTTTTTGTCCACTTGATTTGATTGAAGAACACAATGATATTTCCTTTGAAACACTCGAAAGGAATCAGATTTTAAATTATGAGATTTAAGATGAAAATGCTGATGTCTGATTTGTAGATTGTCATGAACACATTTTTCAATATTCCTTTGAAAAGAAGTTTGGCAAGGTGCTATAAGAGTTACAGTTGGAGCATCCTTGTCATGACAGGTACATAACAAGAAATTTTGCAGGTTGTCATGATCGAGTGGCAAAATACATGGAAAATATTTGCAGTGGTGATGGCTGGTTATGTTTCTACAGTAAAGATCAATCCCTTTATCATAACCTCCTGCCATTAAGTTCTTCCTTTCTATTTTTTATCAAGCATGAAGAGAAAATGGGTTTATGGGATCATTTTCTTGATTGGATTCATTGGAAGTCAGAAGTTACTTGACTGGGCATTGATGCTTAGTGAGTAGGGTAGGTAGTTATGAATAAGCTCGACATGGAGAGCATTTGTTTAAGTATTTTTTCAGTTTATTTCAGCATCAGTTTAGTTTTTGTTTTCAAAACATGTTGGGATTTTAGGAAATCTTGGGAGCATCCCAATGGATTTGGAACCTGGTCTACGGGGTTCTTTGCTACCTTGTAGGGAGGATAGAATCCCTAGTTGGAGCCAGTTGTTAACACCATTTTTGGGATAAATAATTGGTAATGGATTTGGCTATTAAATGGAGGAATAAGGTTAGAAAATGTTAATATATTAAGACCTTAAAGAATGTTGATGAAGGTTTGTAGATGTTTGAAGGGACATTCCTAGATTAGAAATGCCAAATACTTGAAGGATTATGATTTTTTACCCTGAAAATGCATCTAAATGAAGAAATCCGCTCCTAGTTAAATGGTGATGACAAATGAATGACCTAGATGTACAACAGAAAAAATCAAAGGCTACAAATCATTTTATCCTAGGGAAAGTCGAGAGTGGAAAAGCAGAATGACAAGTTTCATAGGTGAAAATTGGTAAATCCGACTTTCGCTTTTCGTAGCCCAAGATCAGACGATTAGGAGAGCTTCTGCACAAATATACGGTCTAGGGAAAGTGGGAAGAAAAATGGCAGAAATTGGAAAGTGCAAGATACAACAGTTTGTTCATAAAGAGTTAGAAATTTTGCCTTCCTCTTTCCGCATTCCGAGATCTGATGGCTCAGAGCGCTTCTGCCAAATATCAATGGCTCTAAAAATAACAAGAGGGTGGAGATAGGAAAGCATAAATAATGAAATATTTTGTCGTGAAAAGTTGAAGTCCTACTTTTCACAAGATCTACGGCCGAAAGAGCTTCCTCACAGATCAATAGTGCGGAAAGAAAAGGGTGGAAGCGGAAAGGAGGAAGCAGAAGAGGAGAAATATCAGTGAATAAAGTTGGAGGATCCACATTCCACTTTCCGCTAAAGGTGGAAGTGGAAGAGCGGAAGTGAAAAAAGGTAAATTTTCTGGTTGCAAAAGTGGAAAACTTGAATTCTACCTTCCATAGTCCGAGATCAGACGGTTCAGAGAGTTTCTGCACAGATCAATGGTGCATGAAGAAAAGGAAAGAAGTAGAAAGGAAGAAGTAGAAGAGGAGAAATATTGGTGAAGAAAGTTGGAGGATCCACGTTATGCTTTCCGCTAAAGGAGGAAGCAAAAGGGCAGACAAGGTTCCCAAGATGCATTTAGTTTCTTGCAAATAGACAATGGCATGAAATTTGATGAAGCACCTGAGTCTATCATGTAATTATGTACATTTCTATTGAATATTTCAAAGGTAAGTAAGAAAGAAGGATTCTTTTCTCTACTTATCCTTTGAGCATCATGCTTAGAGAAAATTTTGTAGTTGTTGCTGTTTTGAATTTCCCTAGATATGTTTAAAATCATGCTCTTAGAAAGATTTCTTTGTAGTTGAGGGTATCTTTAGAAGTTCAAATAAATATATGTTAGCCTTTTCCATTTTTAAATCATTAATAAAATTATATTCAATATCAGGGATACTTATTTCCTTTTGAGCAACTGTTTTACTTGTATTGGAAGTGGATGTTGATGGTGGGGTTTCCTATAAGGTTTGGCCTTTACTCCTAGTGTTATAAGAATTTTGAAAACTATAAATTGTTTCAGATTCTTCTTCTTGTTCGGCCATAGGTAATTAATAAAATCAATTTATGGTATTAAAATGCTAATCCTTTTCTTCACTAGTGGGTTGAAACTCTTCAGCTTCTTTAGAATTCTCCCTAGTTTCATCCGAAGCAATTTGAGATCCAATTGTTAGGGCCTCGAAAATAAAGCAAATTTCATCAGGTTTTGGGGGGGATTGATCTTGATAATGTATCCTAAAAGTTTTCCTCACCAAACCTTTGTTATTGTTCTAATTCTCAGTGTTGGGTCTTTTTAGATCCACCGTGTCATTAGAATTTTTTTTTAATAATTTCTTCATGTTGTCCATTTCAATGGGTCCTTAGTTTGTGCTGTGGGTTTAGTGAAATTATCCTGCCTTCGGTGATATGTGGGGGGTTGATCCGCTTGAACATATGGATTATATTTTAAAAAAAAAATCCTTCTCCACTAGGATGGCTTCAACGAAAGCCTCCTGTAGATTGGTTTTGTGTTCCCTCTTCCCCCACATAGCAATGGGAGTAGGTAGGACCTTGATGCAATAAGAAACCAATAATTATTTGGCTGGAAGAACATTGGAAGGGATTCTATTCTTTAAACAAGAGAAACTCTGATTGAAGTCATTAACTCTCTTCTTTCCTTTTATCCTCAAAGAGGATAGATCCATGAGCAAATCTGCAGGGGTGTTGTCATCTCCAAACTTTTGGAGAAACAAATTTTCAAATTCATCCCAAGAGTTGATGGACCCAAAATCTAAAAAGAAGTAACAAGTAGAGGATTGGCGTCCAAAATAATAGGGAAAAAACCGGCACACTACATCTTCATGTACCCCATTTCTCAGTCTAATGGATTGCATAAAAGTCTTGATGTGGTATTCAGTAGGAGACCTTTCATCAGGATTAAACTTAGGTATCCACTTCTATGGATTTTTAGGTAATTTATGATGTTGTCCAGGAATAAAAACTGCATCCTCATCTAGCCAGAATCTATTCAACTTTTCTGCCATCGGTTTTTCTTCTGAGGAAGAAGGGCGTGATGATTTCTTACTATTTGAGGATTCCTTAGATGGTGATGAAGATGAGACATGAGGTGTAGGCGGTGGGCCACCAGATTGTATGTTGAGGTGTGGGGTGTCCTGAAAATGTTATGTTTGGATCTTATCCAGTGATTCCTGTTCGGTTGTGTTTTGATTTCTCATGCTAACAGGCATATTATCAATCAAAAGAGTTTGGGACAAGACGTTCCTGAGGTTCCAAGTTACTTCATCCCTTTGTTCTACCATAGAAGTGATATCATGAGTAATATTTCTCAACTTTTTGAGAGTCAAAGGCCCTCTGGTTGGTGAGACAAAAATGATCTCAAGTCTTCTGTTTACTTGTTCTAAAACATGGGTATTAGGGATTGTCGTTTGGCTATCCATAGGTTGAATTGTGGAAGTAGATGCTTGTGTTTGGATTTTAGTAACGATTGGTGATTTGATGGCTCGGATTGTAATTGCTGGAAACATACAAGGAAATCAACAGGAGGAGAAAGTCCAAATTGAAAGGATTCAAAATATCCCACGCAGAGATGGTTCTATCCCAAAGTTGTTTCAGATAACTGGATCTTATGGATATGAGGAATCCATTGGAACAATGTGTTAAGATCCAAATGGATCTTATCTCCCTCTGTGGAATATCTGGAAGTGTAAAGTAATAATAAATGTTCGATCTAAATAGAATGAAATTGTGAATGCTGATAGTGTGTGGTAGAACAATTAAATTAAGGTACTTGACAAATGTTGATCCACTCTATAGACATATAATATAGATTTATTCTTTCCAAATTTGAATAGAACAAAAACAATTACAATTGCATTATTTTATCCAAAGAATTTAGGTGCATAATTGTTCTAACAGAGAAACACTAATTGAAAAATCAGCATTTTGCAAGAGTGTATGTTTATTAGTTGCAATATAAAGTGCATGAATTAAAGAAAGAAATTTATTTAATGCATAATTAACACAGCAACTAAGTAATGAAAAATGGAGACAAAGATTGGTGTGTCCAACAATAATGCAACATATAATAGAGATATCATAAAGATAAAAGAATAACTAAGATTCACGAAAGAAATTTAATGAATAACCAAAAGATCACAAAAGAAACTAATTGAATTTTATTGAGAGTGTAACAAATCACATTTCTGCAAAAATACAGAGGATCTTCGGTATTTCCCTTGTTGTTTCTTCTCATATCGTCCTATAGGGTCTTTCCTCTTGTATCATAGATCCTGGATCCCTTTACATGAGATATCAGTTCCTTTAAATAAGAATTACAAATATTAAAAAAAAAATCCCACACAAAGTTAGGGATCATGAAAATATGGTTTCATGATTTTCCAAGGGAAATTTTCCACTTGGAAAATACATCTAGTAAATCTGCTATGCCCTTATATTCGAAAAACTCTAGTTGCAACTGAGCCTTGAAGACAAGTGATTCAACTTCCTACTTCTTTAATTTCTCCCATTCTCGAAGATGATCCTCATTTTCGAATTGAGGGGTGTCTCAATCCATTTCTTGATTTTTTCCACATGAATATGCTCAAGTTGCTCGATCCACTCCTTATATTTTGAGAAGTCCCTTTCGACTTGTTCCAGCTTAGTCTTTGGAGGCATATCATATTCAATTGGATCCATTAGTGGTAAGTCCACAAAACTTAACAAGATCTCTAAAGTGAACCATATTTTCTTGTAGGCTATTTTTGCTTCCTGAATGCTGGACTCTACTGATTCACAAGCATCCTCCCAAGATTCTAAGGAGATATTGATCCTCCTCATCTTGGTCTTATATAGCATCGACACATCTTTAGGTCTATCTTTGATGTTCCTTTTCCAGTCCACCAAATTATCATAAGCTTTGGTTGCTTCCTTCCTCCTTTGATTATGATCATAAAGAAGGCTAAGTTGAAGTTCAAAGGCATTATAAATGTCCTAAATTTCATTTATTCCTTCAAATAAAGAAACCATTACTTCGTTAATATCAAGCTGGATCTTGGAAGCTAGCTCTTGGAATTATTCCTTTCCAAATTTAGAGAAAGAGGAAGTGAAAAATATGAACTGGAAGTGTTCCAACTGTTGTTCAAGGGATGTTATCTTTTCAACATGCTTCACATTGATTCCTTGTGTTTCTTCAATATTCTGTTTATGAAGATCATACTTCTCTTACAATTGCTTGAGCTGGTACTCATAACTATTTTTCAAATTCTGTAACTCACATTGATGATGTGCGCTTTCCTGTGATTTCTCCTACTTAAACTTTTGCAGTTCTTGTTCTTTCACCTCAACTTCCTTATCAAGTGAGGAAACTGAGTCATAGTTAGCCCCTACAAAGGCTCCCATAGCATCTGTTGTTTCTAAATATTCCTGATTAACATTTTTTGATTCCCTCTTCCATATAATTTTATTTGGCACTGTTCCTTTCTTGAATGTTCCTTCTGTAGGCCTATTAGATCCTTTATTCACTACAACTTTCTTTTCCTTTCTCAAGAAATATTCTCCTAGTGATACCACTGCATCCTCACGAAAGAATGCTACTTCTTGTACTGTGGAAACTGATACTTCAGACATTGTGACTAAAGGAACATGTTGGGAAATAGAAGGGGTAGGAATGAACATGTTCACTTGAGGAATTGTGATGGATGGTGTGTGGGCATGATAAAGTGAAGGTGATGAAATGGAAATATCAATAGGAGTAACTAGTTCTATGGATGTGGTAAGATTTGGAATATCAACAAGCTGTAAATATTATGGGGGAAGTTTTGCTTGAGATGGTTACAAAGATGTCTCCTACGTAGGAGAAGCAAGCTGCTCAGTTGCTTTTGAAGATGAGACTACAAATATGGACAAGGTAATAAAAGGGATAAAGGAAAATAAGTTTCCTTAGTGGAAATGGTGATAATCTTGAGAGGTGAATCTCAGAGAATGAATCATTATCAACTACACCTTCTAGTGGGTCCACAGGTGTCTGAGTCACAAACACCATTGCAGGTAAACCAACAGGGACAATGATTGGGCATGAGAAACTACTAGGAAGAGTTTCTTCTTTAAGATCATTGTCCTGAATCTCAAACAAGTTTAGTTGTGATAAGGGATTGACCTGTGGTGGTGGGTCGACCTATGGTGGAGGCACCTCAACTCTTTGCCTCTTTGGTTGAGGTGAAAAAGGGGCTGCATGTGCCTCTACTTCTGAACTCATTCTTTCTAAAATATTATTTATCTCAACTGACCTCATTATATCTTGAAGAGTGAATGAAGGTTGAGGTTGTGGAGGGCATTGAATCACAACTTTTCCACGATCATGCTTTTGCTCAGTTATCATAGAAGAGGTGTTGTCCTGTGACTTATGTGCTTCATTTAAAATAAATGCTTTTGTGCCTTCTCTTCTACAACCAATTCAAGTTTTTTGTAATGCAATACCTTTGTTTTAAGCTACCTATGGTACTGGAAAATGAAGTTCTTCTCATCAGGTGAAGTAATTATGCTGACAACTTCTAAAAAATCATTGGTCCTTCTGATGAGTGTATGCAATGTTCCTATGTTTTTGGATAAATTGGTTGGCCAAGAAAGTCTTTGGGTCATGCATTCTTTTGGAGGATTCCACAAGCTTTAAGGTAATGATTTTCTTGTCCAATATTCCTGCATGGGTGGAATTATGTATCACTAGAGATCCAAGGCTGAGCGAGACTTTGGGACACCCTTTCCTTTTGGCTCTAGTGAGTTTTGGAAAAAATCCATCAACAACGGTCTGGAAAAAAATATCCTCTAGAACCATTCTATCTAGAACTATCTTGGGCGGCAGATGAACAATGTTGCTACCCCATATTTTGATGTATGCAAAGCATTCACCAACATACCAATCCTTAATGGTGGAGATCAATTCTCTTGCTCCGTCTCAGAATGTAGGAGCATCCCCTTTGAAAACCTTTTGATAAATTGAACCTGTGAAATGGTCACTTATGTCATAGATAAGAGGGACGAAATTGTCCTCCCACAGTGCTGAATAATAAATATGGACAGGAGGTCCAACCCTCATCTAATTCCATCCCATTGCGCATAACAAATTTATCACATAGGCCGAAAGATAGAAAGTAGGTTTTCTCGATGCAAAAGTATTTTGGTACTTCTCAATATATTCTTTCAAGACGACCGATAGAATTTGAGCCCAATTGAATGACTCCCATGTTGTAATAATATGATGTGAAAGGGGCTCCCATTTCGCTTTGAACACTATGCAATTCGATAATCCATACAGCCTGCATAACATTGCTTCTAACAGGGAGAAAGGTTCCCTAACCAAGAGATATGATATAGTTTGTCAAGTTTAGGAAGGAATGTAGTAGGGTTGTCCATCTAGGACTTAATCATTTCTTCAAAGTTGCATTGAGTAGAAGAAGTTTCAAGAAATTGTTTATTGAGAAATTGCTAAGGTGGGTTAAGGGCATACGCTCTAGCAAACACTTTTGGGTGGAAAGAGGCCAACTGGGTTTACGTATGGTAATTAAATGAGCTATATTAGGGGTTTGTATTGTCAATTATCCACTTGACATCATATGTATAAGGCACAAAGGCGAGATTGGATGTTATGCATGGATTTATGATTTATGATTATGAAGGCCAATTGATCATGTTGGATGCTTGAAAATCACCATTATCGAAAATCAAATAAATTCTAGACCAGTCTAAATGGTAGGTTTTAGACACTCATTCATTGGTATTTGAGAAAATGCTAGAGTTACGGTCTTTGTTATTTTGCTCGTAAATAGCAGTTTTAGATCCGGTATTCGTTAAAATGGTTGATAGGATACTAGGTAAATTATGATAAAATGAAGAAAAAGAATCAATTTTAACCCAAATCAAATTACTGAAATTGGACTAACGGAGGGCAATAAATTCAAAGAACTTACCAATAAATCGCTTGAGATAGGTAAATCCGTTGACCTGGTAAATATTTTAGTAAAAATATTTTTCTGGTGTAAAATTCGCAAATGGGAAATGGTAGAATTCTAGTGAAAATTCAAAATATTTAAACAAACATATTCAACGGAGAAATGAATTCTGATCGTATATTTTAAAACAGATCGACAGTTGAAATTGAAGTAGGAAAGAAAATTGTGGAGACGACCTTTTGACAACTTTATATTTTTTTTATTTATGCAATCCATAATATGCATTACTTTATTGCTTCCGCAATCCGCAATCCATGTTGCGGGTTGTGGAATGGTGGAAGTGTGATTTGCGATTTTATTAGATTTTAGGTTTTCGATTTCCGCAATCCGCATTGTGGGTTGCAAAATTACGGGAACAATAATTTGAAATTTTATTGTGAAAATATTTTTGACATTTGCAATCTACATTGTGGGTTGCTAAAAGGTAAAAAATAAAAAATCAACAAGATTGCAACATCCGCAATCCACATTGTGGGTTATGGAAAATAAATTTTAAAACCTCCAAAAAAAGGACTTCCTCTATCTAGATTATGGATTGTGGATTGTGGATTGCGGAAACAAAATATTTGAAAGAAGATAGTAACTTTTTCACAATTCACAAACAACAAAAAATAAGTCTTTGAAGCAAATTCTATTCAAGCCAAAACATGAAAAAACATAAGAATAAATATAACAATGAATAATACCCAATAAGAAAGATAATAACCTTAGATATTACGTTAATGATCAGTGAATGTGGCTCCCATTTTACCAGTTAAAATGGGATTTGTTGTGTCAATAAGAGGGATCCAAATCCTTCCTTTTGTCTAACGGAATTCTAGCCCATTCTGTTGAGCCAAAAATTCTGAAATGAGACACATTAGGCTTGTGTCCACTCCAAGCTTTGAAAGGAGTGACTCCATCAATTTGCTTGTAAGACACCCTATTTTGGATGTAGGATGCACAGTTTATAGCTTCAACTAAAAACTTGGGAAGGAAAAGTATTAGGCTCCATCATACAAGTAGCCATCTCCTTGAAGGATCTATTCTTCCTCTTAGCAACACCTTTCGGATGAGGTGTGTATGAGGTGTGTAAGGAATAGAGTGTTGCATTTGGATACCTGCATATTCACAATATTTAATGAACTTAGAATTTACCTATTCACCACCATTATCAGATTCAAGAATATTGAGTTTCCTCCCATACTGGTTCTCAACCAAGGCTTTAAAAACCTTGAAGAGGTCAAAAAACCCAGACTTGAGTTTAAGGAAGTAAACCCAATAGTATCTGGAAAGGTCATATGTGAAGGCTAAGACATACTTGGCTTGGCTCATGGACATATGAGGGAAAGGAACATAAATTTCATTGTGGATGAGCTCAAGACGTACATAGGTTCGCTCATGAGTGACTCTCTCATACTTATGCTCTAGATGTTTTCCTAGAATGCAACCTTGACAGACTCCTTTGAAAACTTTATCTTTGGCAACCCTAAAACCATGTCTGTTTCACATAAATTTGAAAGGTATTTGTAATTTAAATGACCAAATCTCTCTTGTCAAATCTTGTTGGTTTCATTGGCATGGATGAGCAAAGAAGAGGGGTTAGAGAAAGGAATGAAGTGTGAGAACCTATATACTTTTGAACTGTGATCTACAAAACCTTTAGCAATGAATCTACCATTCACAATATCAGAGATTTCAACATCATTGGGAGAGAAAATAACCTTCTTAAGAGACCTAGTTTGGATCATCTGGTAGACTGAAAAGAGATTAGCAGCAAGACCTGGGACATACAAGACATTATTGAAGGAACCATGGTGAAAATATATACTACCCTTAACCTTACTTTCAGTTTTTGAGTTGTCTCCTAGAAAAATATTTGTACCTTTCAAATCATCAAGTGATGAGAAGGATTCCCTTGTTGAAACCATGTGCCTAGAAGCTCCATAATCAATGATAAAGGAAGTAGATCTTATAGTTCTTGCAACTAGGGCATGAACTCTCTCCTTGTCTTCGAAACGGGATCCTCATTCCTTCTTCTTTGCACCATCAGAAAGGGAGACGTTGTTCTTCTCAAGGAGTTCACTCAACATATCAATCTTCTTCTTCAGGCAAGAGCCTTCAAGATTAAATCCCTTACCACAATATGCGCTCTTGCTTCCTTCACCAATTACCTTTCTTCTTCTGGGAATTCTTATTATTGGAGTTTGAGGACTCCTCATGAGACTTGGACGTGTCTCCTTTTTGATCTGGAGGCTTCTTAGCCTTCTTATTTCCTATGGAATCAACAACAACCAAAGCTTGATGTTTGGAAGGTTTGATGGTGCCCATCATGACCAATTTGTCTTGCTCCCGAGTCAAGGATTCCATGAAATATGTTAGTGAAGGCATCTTCCAGGTTCGACATATCAACTTGGTGGCATGGAATATTGAAAGAAAATAATAAGCAGTCAGGGAAAAGCTATGAAAGAATAGCCATGACTAGTTTTTCATCTAATTTATCTATACCACACTATTTTAGTTTCAAAACCAGTGATTTGAATTTGGAGAAGTAGACCTGCAAGGATTCGAAGCTGCTTGGACTCAGTGAAATCAACTCGTTCTCTATTTGATGACCCCTCATATGTATTCCCAAATAAAGTTTGATGCTTCTCCCATACTTCATCTCGTGATGACAATCCATCAAGATGGAATATAAGGTGTCTAGAAATGATGAGACATAAGAGACCATATGCCTCATCTTTCCTATTATGCCATTTGATATTCTTTGCTACTGCATTAGGACCATATTTAGTTACCATGGTCACTCTATAGAGGCCTTTACTCCTCATCAGAATCTCCATTTGGGCCTTCCATTCGAAGTAGTTGAATGGAGTCAAGATGATTTGGTGAGATTGATCCGTTCTTCAACAACTACACCCTTGAATAGACAGAATTCACTCCCAGTGAATAATGTCGACCCTGCAAAAGAAATTAGAAGAGGATAACAATTGAGATACAAAGGATTTGATACCATGTGGATATTAATCCCGAGCTTATATCAATTGAACTCACAAAATTGCTTGAAAACTATGCAAGAAACACTCAAAAGGAGACTGAATATGTTGAATAACACAAACTCTTGTTATTTTAATTTACACCAGAAATCGTAAAATAGATATAGGATTATCAATAATGTATATAATCCAAGTATTATAAACCATAGGTATGCTATTTGAATCAGTACAAAAGCAAGATTACTAAACTAGTCAAAATCCCCCATAGGTGCCTAAAGCACTTTCCAAACCAGTCAAGGTGATCACAAATTTGTTCAATGAGTTGGTACAACTGATAAGTGAGGGAAAGTGGACTTTATCATGATTTTATTTGAGGAAAATAAGGAAGGTGAGTTGTTGCAAAAACAAGACAATCTACCTTAAAATTAGTTTTACCTTTTTCCTTAAAATTGCAGAAAAAGCTGGAAACTTTGAACAAGGAAGGAATGCGCAGTTACTAAATTGGGAAGTCTATGGGTTGGTAGAATCTTATCCATAATATTTCCAAAGTGCTCCAGGAGGCATTTTTGACAAGTTTGATGAGATAGATGCAAGTGGATGCAAACTAGTTAGTGTAGGACCTAGGAAATTAATAAAAAAGATTAATTATTTTATCCTGAGTATGGTAATTGGTTTTGATTATTCCAACAATGAGCATGGATTTTATTGGAGAATTATTAGGATAACTCCAAAGTGGATTAAAAAAATAATCTTAGGTAGGCGAGAGATCAAATGCAATTGTTATATAGAAACGCATGCCCATCATATGAATTAATTATGGTAAAATGGTTGTGGATTTGATCAATGGTATACTAGAACAACCATAAGTAAAGTGGTCGATGAATGCCCATAGGAAGAACCAACCACTTAGTTCTTATTAAGATAGCTGGTTGTTAAACCAAGGCTAAAATATATAATATATAATTGTATGTCCATTATTCATACCATATTGTTAGAGTTAATATAAACACAAAACAAATACTATTTAATAAACAAAAAACAAAAATTGATATGAAAAAACAAAAACAAATTGTTATTAATTTCTTTAACGACCCTTTAACTAAAACGTATTTAAATATCAATCAAGATGCATTTAAGCATAACAAGATACAAAGACTATGAAATGAATCCCTATAGTGCACTTGTTATATTTGGTTAATCTTGTTGATCCGTTGAAACAAAGTCCAAAATCTATAATATGTCAACACCTCAGCCTAATAAAATAAAAAAAGTAAAATAAAAAGTAAAGATAAATAAATAATTCAATGTATTTTCCATATGCAATTAACAGAATTATTACATATATGCCAACCATGATTTATGTGAAGACAGATATATATGAACCATTACATACACATGCGTAGTCAAGGGTGATAACAACATATGGAGTTCAATTAAACTACCAAGAGGGTATAACTCCGCAATAATTGGGACGTATAACTCTATAGTATAAAACGAGCTCTGTTGACACACGCTGAGCATGGATTAGCATATCCCTTCAGAGACGTTGGAGGGAAGGTATGAGTAATTATATATAGGAGAAACATACCTTTAATTTGATTATGTGAAATGTTTTATTGATCATTGATATTGAAATTTAAAGAATACAAAAGTCTTCCATGATTTGTTGAATGCATGAAAGAAAAATGGATAGTAAGCTATCATAGAAATTTGAGGTAAGAGATTATCATTGCAAATATTGTTGAGGTTATGTTGGGAGTTAATGCGTTTCCATATGATGGATGTTATGTTGATTAAAGTCAATGATGAGAATAAAAACTTGATGATAAATGTGTCATACCTTTTTATGTGGATTGAAAGATGTCCCAAGAAAGGACATAAAACTAATGATATCCTTAAAAGTGTAATACCTTTTCAAGCATATAAACAAAGCCAGTAATACATTTTTTCTCAATATAATACAAATTCAACGTATGACATTTGAAAAAAGGGTAACTAAAGTCTAGCTATGTTATGATTGTCGAAAATATAGTACTTTGATATTTTGCATACTAACATTTGGTTGCATCAAGAGAGTTATGTGCACTCAAAAGAGTTAATTTTTTTGTTATATTGACTAAAGAAAGTATGATATGAATAACTTATAGGAAGAAAACTATTAGTGAGCCAACTAAAGCTAAATCATGATAACCTCCTAAAACATAATAAAGCCTAAATGAAAAATACGACTAATTCTTAAAACAAGACTCGATGAGGATATAATGACACATAGGATGTGACTTGTAAATCCAGTCGAAGGGGTCATATGATAATGAGAATATTAAAATGAGGTAAGGACATGATTGGATTTTTGATTGGGACATGGTGTGATGACGAAATGCATACAAGTTAAAGTTTAATATGTTCGACTAAGTTGCTAAGTTTCAACATGTTGGTATCAAATCTAAATTGAGAGTCAATTTTATTAATATCGATGGGTTTGGAAGAAGTCTTATGAAAGTGATCGGCAACTTATGCATTGATTGTTGAATTTTTAATAGACGTTATTGATTTAGAAATTCCTAAATTGTAACTACCAATCGATTGGGAATTTTATACCCTCTCTCTTGGGAATGGCGGATATCCAAATAGATTTGTATCCTTAAATACCTTTGGATGTGCAAACTATTGATTGATTATTCATGTGATATACGTTGTAGTTTGGATATCACAAACCCTCATCTGAGGTTAGGAGGTGCTGAGAATCTAGATCATATTGGAAAATCATTTGATATATTACGAGATTTACATTATATGAAATTACTATTGAATTAAAGAAAGAGGGTTGGAACCTTATTGCTTGGAACATAAGGTCAATAATTGCAGTATATCTAATACCTATAGGAATGATCATTTAATGAAAATATAGTAGAATGGCATAAAGAATTGAATGAGAAAAGAAAGTGAAATTAGCCTTGAATATAAAATAAAGATTAACTTTGAGACGAAGTTTCCTAAAGAGGGGGAGTATGTAATGCCCTACTTAGAGATAGGAAAAGTAATTGAATGAACTCACCATGCAATATAAATAGATGTGGAAACTTGATACGAAAGTATAATTGTTAGTGTCTTTGGGTAAGATGGCATGACAGGATTCATGTATGAGGATATAATATCAAGGATGGGTATAAACCCAATACTGTGACCTAAGATGACACATTGGAAATATATAGACAATATCTGTACTTATTCTAGAACTTCATGAAGAAAGTTCCTAAAATGGGGGTGTATCTAACACTCTGTTTTTACCTTGACTTTTGAGATTATTATGACTTGTTGTGCCTAGGGATAGGAAGGTATAATTCAATTAGAATTATGCCTAAGTATGGAGAAGAAATAAAGAAGAAGGAGTTGCGACAAAAAACAAGAAGAGAAAGGATGCTGCGACAGAGGAAATAAAAGGAAGGAAGAAGAAGGAAGAGGCACAACAGAAGAGGAAGCTATGACAAAGGCAATAAAAGGAAGGAAGAAGAAGGAAGAGGAAAACCATAAGAGGAATCTATTCCAGAAAAGGAGTTGCGACAGAAGGAAGGAGTGAAACAAGGCAAGGTGCAATAGAATAATAGTATCAGAAGGCATGTGAGTAGCATAATGGATGGAAAATGCCAGTAATGCGTAATGCTTAGAAAGTGACAGGAATTAACAAACATGGGTATGAGTTCGGATAGAGACTGTTGAAATTGCATGTATGAAGGAATCTAGTAATTCATGCCATTAGTGCCTCCTTTTAGGTTTTACTAGAATAGGAAAGATAACATGTTGGTTGGATATAGGAAGTCTACTGAGAAAGAGACATTGAAACAAGTCTGTAACGGGTATATATTGAGTCTATATTAAGTCTGTATTGAGTCTTTAATGAGTCTGTAACAAGTCTGTAATGAGGCTATAAAGGAGAGAAACCAAGCTGTATGCGGGTTAGAATCTCGAGTTGGACTTCAAATAGAAAAGGGTATACTCTCATTGGATTTTGATTGTTATCTTTTTCTTGATGTCTTTGTATTTCATCGATAATGAAATGTATGATGTAGGGACCTAGCCAATGAATTTGAAGCTTTCCTGGTTTCTTCACAAACTTTTTGTTGTAGAGGAGAACCATATATCCATGGCATAATTGTTTCGTCTTTACGTGGTGATCATGAAATTCCTTTTGTCGATCCTTCTCTACTTTTTGATGAAAACCTGTGATGAAATAATCCTCTTCGAGGTGTACTAACTACACCAGTATTTATTCAATTGCTCCTTTGTCTCTCATTCCTATTAGGGTTGCTATGCGTAGATTTGGGACAATATATTCCATCAAAATCATTGCTTCTTGTTCAAAAACCAACTTGAATGGTGTTTGGCCTCTGAGCCTTTTAAATGTTGTTCTTTAGGCCCAAATTATCGTAGGGATTTTCAAATCCCAATCATCACGATTCGTATCGCGTACCTTAGCAAGTGCATTTTCCAATATCTTATTGAATTCTTTGAATGCTCCATTCACTTTTGGGTGATATGAAGTACTTCTCTTGTGTTGTATCTAGAATTCCTTAGTCATCTCTCTAATAATCTGGTTCAAGAAATTAGATCCTTGATCGCTCATCAATATCTTCAAACATCTCGATCAGGTAACCACATTATCGAAAAGGAAACTTGTCGCTATCACATATGTGAAATCCTTTACTGGTGATGCCTAAACCCATCTTGTTAGATAATCAGTCTCAATAATGATATATCTTGCACCTGTTCTTTTCCATGGTGGATTGATAGGTCCCAAAAAATAAACCGCCCACTTGTCAAATGGTTTTAGTGTTATCTGAGGTACTAACGAAATATCATCTCTTTGTGATGGTTTTCCCATTCTTTGACATACATCACAACTTTTAGCATAGTATGCAACATCTCCATGTACTACCGACCACAATAGTCCAATTTGGACTATTTTCTTGTTAGGATTATTAATCCTCCCTTGTCCAATTTGGTCATATATCTAAATCAAGAGTCATGTCTAAACCGAGAGTCCTTCCAGTCTATTTTTAATTAGTCACTAGCACCATTGGGTCCACTTGGCCTAATTGGGGCACATGTTTCAGTTACTAAATTGCGGGGAACACTAATTGAGGCCTACTGCCATTGATTATACTTGCATGCATCAGTTTAGGAGCCTCTTAGATCAATCCATACACGTTAGGATCCACTGGGAGTTTCAATACCAACCAAGGTCAGTTGAGTTGAGTTGGTGACTAGTCAAGCTAAATTAGGAGTCAGTTACATTCAGTTCTAGTTCTCTACATTCAGTTAGCACTAGGTTTGCATGGCTACATGCAGGAGAGGCACGTTTCTCACCTAGCACAGTCAATTAGGCTTAGTTAACACTGAATTAGACACTTGAGTTGTGATTTAGAACTCCGATGAACTCCGATAATGATTTAGACAAGGTGAGATAACCATTCAGTCAAGTAGAGTCAAACCAATTCGAATATCCTCACATAGTATTCGAATTGCATGAGGATATTTATCCATTTGACCTTCATTATAATTATTATCTAATTACTTTTTGATTAATGAAAGCATTCACAGTTTCAAGCCATTTTTGCATGTTTCATTCTTCAATTACTAGGTAAATTGTGTGATCTATCTTGTGAGTTGTGTGTTTGTCCACAGATCTATGTGCTCAATTAATATTTCCTGGTAGTTTCACGTCCTCCATAATTTCCTTCTATAATCCCACCATGTGTTTCTACCAAAAATATTTCTTGCTCATGCGGAAGAAAATATTGATGCATAATTTCATTCGGACCCATATTATATAGTCGCCCTACAATCAATTAGAATTCAACGGCTCTGAAAACTAGTTGTCTTTTCTGAATAGTGGTGAACTCCTGAGGGGATTTTCTTGACAGCAAAAATTGAACAATTTATTCATAGTGGACATCAACCATTCCGAATCTAAACAGTTGTGAATCTGGTAATTTGTCCTCGATTCTTCTTAGTTCTTCACCTGACTCTATCCTTGATAGATGATCGGGTCCTGCATTCAACCGTACAGGTTTCAAAATGATCTCAAAGTGGAACTCTTGGAATAATAGAAACCACCGACAGATTCCCCCCACCAACATAGGATCAATGACCAAGTAATTCAATACTGAGTGATCCATAAAAATTTTGAAATTCCCTCCCAATAAGTAGTGGAAAAATTTTGGTAATGCATACACCATCACCAATCCTTCTCTTTCCGTCATCATGAAGTTTTTCTTCGTAGTAGACAACTTCTAAATTGGAAACGCAATTGTGTGGTCAATTGATCCTTCTCATGGTTGGGAAAAGTATTACTCCTAATGTGACTGTTGAAGCATCGACATGGACACGGAACTCTTTTGTCTAGTCCGAAAAAAATAATATTGGAGTTGTGCCCATATTTTGTTTTAGTGCATCGAGGATCGTATGGAACTCATCGTTCCATTTGACCTTTGTATCTTTCTTCAATAATTTCTCCATTGGCGTAGTGATCGCTGTATATCCCCTAATAAAATTTCAGTAATACCCTGTGTGGCCTAGTGTTTCCCTTAGTTGTTTTACTATCATTGGTACGAGTAGGTAAACAATTATAACAATCTTGGCAGGATCGACCAACATGCCTTCCTTACATAAAATGTGTCCCAATAGGATTCCAAATGGTGTGCAAAATATGCATTTCTTCAGATTCAATGAAATATGATGTTGTCAAAACCTTTCCAACATTAATTGATGCTTTGTAGTAATGTATTTTACCAACCCATAGACGGTACAATCATCCATATAGACTATGATGATTCGAGGAATTTATGAATGAAGTCTTTGAATGGAGAAATAACTAACCTTGAAATAGTTGTCAAAGCATTCTTGATACTAAACAACATCACTGTGTACTAAAAACATCCCCATTCTGTCACGAAAGTGGTTTTGTGTCTATCCTCCATAATTATTATCTAATGATAAACTAAAAATTTGTTCATAAATGAATAGATTTAATGTCCTCCCACTCCTTCCACCACTTCTTTGGTGAATGTCATCAAAAATGGATCATGAAGAATTGCATCATTTAATTTCCTCAGATCGACGCAAGTCCAAATTTCACCAGTCTTTTTGTCCTACACAACCATTGGATCGATCCATTTTGATTCCTCGACGGGCTCAATAATTCTTGCATCCAAAGTCTGCTCTAGTTCGGCCTTGAAGAGCTCTTTGTATATTGGATTCAACCTATATGTCTATGATCTACTAGTTTTGCATTAGGTTTCAGAGGAATTTTTATTTCTCCCAAATCCCTAGAGATTCCTTTCATCCCAAAAAATTTTGTTGGGAATAAGTCCTGGAACTTGTCTAGTAGATTGGTGACTTTCCCCATTGCTAAACCATCCCAACAATAACCAATACTAGAAAATTTTGGGTCTTCTATTGTCCCAATATTGACCTTCTTTATTTTCAGTGGATGTTTAAATTTGTTGCATGGAATTTCTAGTGCTTTGATGCCGCGACTTCCTTCTGAATCTGGAGTATTGACAGCTCTCGAATCATCTTTGTCATCAGGTTCTCCCAACACATTGTAACACATCATCATCATTTGTGGTGTTGGTGTCCACTATGATTCTGTCTATATCTCAGTTGAAACTATCTCAAATGCTTTGTTGTGGATGTCTGATAGCGCACTATGGATAACTGGATTTTAATTTGCAAAACTCAAAGTATGGCTAAAGCTGATTTTCAGTTCTTCCCAAGTTGTTGTTTACCTTCGCAGCTCTGCAAAAACATACCATATCCGTGGTATTTCATACAACGTATGGATGAATTCATAAACCCATTCCTAATTCGGCCTGAATTTTCATGCTGTTTGGAATGTTGTCAGATGGTCACTTGGATCATTTATTCCATCTTATTTATTTCCTTAGTAGAATTCGTCTTCCCCAAATAGAAATTCCATAAATTGTCGACATTTTTGTTAGTTTGCTATCGAAACCTTTTGTGTAGCCCACCATATTTCCAGAGTATCCTTCAATCCCACTTCCAGTGCCAACAACCGTTGGGGTACATATACTCTATCTTCAAATTCACTGATAAAAACTTGTAACTTAGGTAGTCCTTTGTATGTTGATGGATTGAATAATTCTGTTGCTACCCATCTCAGCAACTAAGTGATTCTTTTACACTTCCTGAGTGATAAGTCATGTACCCAGTTCTTCCAGTTATTTATCGCTTCATTCGAGTATAACGATGCTAAGTCGATGGTTTTCCATCCCAACTCTCCATCAATAGTGGAATTGATGTAGTCACTCAAATACATTATAGGCTCTATCCCATCCTCTTGTGACTTCATCTTTTATTGGTTCAACATATCATTTTCCTTCTAGGGGATCCAATGGGGAAATGACCGTTGTGCCGTGATTCTTAAATGTCATTGTCCTTTTCCTACAATTGATAACCGTCAAGTTTTCCATCACCAAACCGATTCCCAATAGTGTTGGGTATGGTCTGGTATCGTTGATTATCTTGATAACATTGAAGTCTTCATATGTATTCAATCCTTCCACTTCGATGGGTAGGCGGGGTACTCGAACAATTGGAGAAAACTTGGCTTGATTTTCTAGATGAAGCAGTAGAGGGGACTATACTAACTGTGACTTCCCCATCATTTCCCATGTCTGCTTTGTTTGGATATTCACATCTGATCTTAGATCCAAGATGACTAAATGTACATCATATTTGTGGATTTGGACATTCATTCTCATTCATATTCCTATTTTCCTCTTTTGCAAGGAATTGAATGGAAAATATTGTCGCCCTTCTTCTTGACAATACAAAAGGCTTTCTATCTCTGCATATGCATCACAATCATTTGCTAATGTTAGACATATTTCTAGGAACATTTTCATGGTGCTAACCTTTCTTTTTGACATTGTTGAGTTTGTCAAATCAAAACTCGGTGCCATCTCGTAAATAGGTAAATTAGTATTGTCCTTGATCAAAGCATCTTTCTCTTTGAATACAGTTTCTTTTTTTGTTTCTACATTGAGTTGGACTTTCTTTTGAGCCACAGGATGGAAATTTTGTATTGGCCCATCGTCTCTCGTCATAGCCACTCCTCTTGTTACTAAAATGACATGTACTGGGTGAATCCTTAGTTCAGCCGATATCTTTCCCACATTTGGTTGAGGATTTTGATTCCAATTTTCATTCTAGTTTGGTTGCGGTTGTGGCATGTTATTATCTTTCCATTTCACAATTAGTTGTGTACATTCTTCGACATTGTGATCAAATGCACTGCAATAGGTACACTGGGATTCTATATTTAGACATTCCCTCTAGTAATGTTCCACCACTACACAAATATAGCACATAATTGGTACGCAACCTTGACCCATAGCTCTTTCACGGGAAAAGCCTCCGTTATGATCTCCATGAAATCTTCCTCAAAATCCTCCTTGTTGATGGTATGGTGGCTTGTTATACTTTGGCTGGTTGAATTGCTACTGTGACAAATTATACTGCGGTTTCTGTTGATTATACTATGGATGAGTATACTATGGTTGTGGTTGGTTATAATGCAATTTATGTTGATTATATTGCAATTGCAGTTGAGGTATTTCCAATGGTCTTTGCTCCTCTCTTTTCATAAAGTATGTATCCATAGTTCATTCTCAGAGAAAATCATAAGCTCTGTAATCATTTTATTCATGACCAACAGAGCGAAAAAAGTTGCAGAAAATATTAGCTCATTTCAACACAGCCTTTTATAAGTACATGCATTCCTTTGACCGATGTCCTTTTGTTTGAAAAATTCAACACTAGGGAAATCCTCCTTGACTCAGTGGATTTAGTGCCCCCGATTGTAAATATTCATGAAAATATGGACACTAATCCTTGTGATGTCCCTCAGACCAACATTGATTGCACCATACTTCTTCGCAGACCTCTTTTCCTTTCTTAATATCTTTCAATTGAATAATAAGGTTCACCAATTGTGACTAGATCTGGCTCATGGTAATCATTGTTTCTCCAATCGGTGAATGCTTCAACTTCATCATGATTTCCATGGTTTCCACTTGAGATGCGATATTTTGTTGCATCAATGGCATGCAGATATGGGGTACCAAGGCTATGATGAACCATTGTTTTTGTTGCACATCATTCATTCCAAAGATAAACTTGGCCATTAGAGTTTTAAATCGCTGATTGAAATCCCACATCGATTCGTTGGGGAATTTCTTTATTTCCTTTAAGTTGGTAATATACTACAATTCATATTTTAGCTTCTTAAATTCCTCGATCAGTCCATTCTTGGTTTGCGCTATAGTTTTTTGGGAATTCCTTTCCAGTACTTGCACGAATTTCATGTACCGGTCCAACACCTTGCCTCAAAAGGTCGTCGTTACTTGTCCTTTCTTGATATCGTCATCTTGTACTTGTTTCACTGCCCACACTTCTTTGCATAAAAACCAACATTGTTTGTGATCCTGAGTCCCATTACCCTGAAATAAGGGTAGCTTTATGTCGTCATCCACCATCCTGGGTCTCCTCCCAGTGCTTTTTGATTCGCTATTATTACCATTATGCCGACACATAGGATAACCCTGCGATGAACTTGTGTTTTTTCCTCCTAAGTTTGGCAGGGTGAAAAGAGTTGCAGGTACATTTTAGCTTTGGGTTGGTCTTTCATTAGGTTTGGCCATAGCTTGGTTGTTTCCTTCGTCACTATAGGGTCACTTAGTCCCTTGTGGTCCCTTCTTGCAATTTTCTATTCTAGTCACACCAAGACTCTTGTCAATTAGCCTCCTCTTTTCTTGCTGGAACCTCACCCTACTTCGTAGGAGACCACACTCTTATGTGGCTTCCCTCATAGTCTCATCGTGACTCCCATCCATCCACCCCATATCATTTCATCAAACCCTCACCTTTGCATTACCCACAGTCTCCGCACACCAGGGATTTACTTATTGGAATTCATATTTAGTATTCCTTTTTCACAAATGAGCATCTTAATCCACAATTCCAATGACAATAGAAATATCCTCCTTGGTCCCTTAAACAATTCTCTTTTGGCATTGTTGTAATATTTGATTGTGTCAACATTGAACTCAGTAATATACCCTTCCAAAATGTTGTTTATCGAAAAGTTGACAACCCTTAAATTCTTCAACAAATCCATTTGATTGAGGGTAATATGGATTTGTTCTTCTATGTTGTATCTAGAATTCACCAGTTAGTTCTTCAATCACTTGATTAACGATCAAATGAGTACCTTGATCACTTATCAAAATATTTGGGAAATCAGACCTTGTCACAACGTTTTCAAATAAGAACTTCACAACTGTCACAACAGTACAGTCCTCTACTGGCGCAGCTTATCCCCATATGGTTAGGTAATCAATCATAGTGATAATATACCTTGATGCCATGCGCCTCCCTGCTAGACTGATAGGTCCTACGAAGTAAACAACCCATTTATCAAATTCCTTTAATTTTATTTGCGGTACTAATGGAATTTCATCTCTTTAGGATGACTTCCCAATTCTTTGATAGATATCACAGCTGCGATAATAATCCCAAGCATTTGCATGCATGGTGGTCCACCACAATCCTGCTTGTAATATCTTGCACATTGTCGCTTTTCCTGCATAGTGTCCTCTTGCGACATGAGCATGTACTTCACTTAATATCATCGGCTGCTCATGTTGCAATACACAACATCGAAGTATCTCATCAGGACCCATTTTATACAGTTGTCCAACAATCAACTGGAAATATGCAGCTCACACCATAAACCGTTTCTTCTGTGTCGTGGTAAAATCAATTGGTGCATAACCTATACTCATAAAATGTATGATATATTTATATAGGTCATCAAATGCGGTTATCACAAACAGTTGCACATTAGGGATATTGTTGTCTAGACTAGTAGGTTCTTCTCCACTTTCAATCCTTAATAGGTGGTCTAGTCCCAAATTCAAGCGACCAGGTTCAACAATTATCTTGAAATTATATTCCTAGAAGAGGAGAAGCCACCGATAGATATCCCCCCAACATTGGGTTATTGACCAAATATTTCAGCACAGAATAGTCGATGTACATATTGAAATGTCCACCCAGAACATAGTGTTTAAATTTTTGGAGCGCATATACCATTACTATCCCTTCTCTCTCCTTCGTTGTATAATTTTTCTCTACAGTTGATAACCTTTTGCTGGTGAAGGCAATGGGGTGATCAATCGATCCTTCACCCGGCTACGTCAGTACCATGCTAAGCGCAATAGACGATGCATTGACATGAACATGGAACTCTTTTTCCCACTCTGGAAATATAATGATTGACACATTAGCCATCTTGTTCTTCTTCTTGTACAGAATCTCTTGGCATTTGTCTATCCATTGAAACTTAGTTTCCATTTTCATCGGTCTCTCCATTAGGGAAGTCACCTCCACGTATCCCTTCACAAACTTCATGTAATATCTTGTGTGTCCTAATGTTGCTCTTAGCTGTTTAATCATGGTAGGTGGTGGTCATTCAAGGATGATGGTAATCTTGGATAGATCAACCAAAATTCCATCTCGATAGACCACATGGCCTAACAGATCTCTCAAAGGAGTAAAAGAAATACACTTTTTCAAATTTAGGGAAATCTGATATTGGAAGCATCGTTTCAACATCATTTTGAGGCTCTCTATGTGATCTTTTACAAGACCAAATACTGTCCAGTTGTCAAATTATAATTCAATAAATTTATGTATAAACTCTTTAAATGCAATAACTATGATTCTATAAAAAAATGCACGAGCATTATTGAGTCCAAAGGGCATTACCGTGTACTGGTATCATCCCCACTCCGTCGCAAAGGTAGTCTTGTGTTAGTCCTCCTTTGCAATTCTTATCTGATGGTAGCCAAAGAATCCATCAGTGAATGAATACATTTATTTCCATCCAACATTCTCCAATACTTCGTCTATGAATGGATTTGGAAATGGATCATACAAATAGTCAACATTTAATTTCCTCAGGTCAACACAAATTCTCACTTCACCTGAATTTTTCTTGTCTTGCACTACAATTGGACTTATCCATTCTTATTCTTCAATATCTTCTATCACACTTGCATCTAGCATTCGATCTAGTTCATCTTTAACTTTTTCTTTGTAGTGCGGGTTTAATCTGTAAGGCCGTTGTTTGATCGGCTTTGCATCGGGCCTCAAAGGTACCTTCATTTCACCAAGGTCCCCAACTATGCCTTTCATTTTAGAAAATTTGGTAGGGAACAAATCCTTAAATTCATGTAGTAAGTTAGTGATATTTCTCACAGTCTAATCATCCCATTAGTATCCAATTTTGACAAACTTTTGGTTTTCAGACGAACCAATATTTAGTTTCTTGATCTTGAGTGGACTTAGGAATTGGTCACTAGACATACCATCTCCTTCCACTGCATGCATACCTTTTGACTCAGGTATTTTTATCTCAAGCACATCATCATCATTTGATTATTCTATAATATTGTAAAATTCCATCCAGTGGTGTACTATCGTGTTGCATTGATGGAAGTTCGTGGCTATGGCCAAGATTTCTTCAAATATATTTTCCTTCATTTTCTATAGCACAACATCAATTGTCAGATGTTCACTTGAAAATTCAAATGCATGAGTGAAGCTTGGAATTAAATCTTCCCATTTGATAGTTCCATTGATGTATATCAATTTCTTGGTACCATTTTGAATGTGTGGATGAATCGATGAACCCACTCCCGTTGCGGATATTCTTTCCATGTCCCGCGACAATGCTCAATATACTCCATAGTACTGTCCATCCTATATACTTCTGATCAGAATAAATGATCTCTTCCCCAAATCTAATATCTAGTAATTGTTTACATTGTGTCCACTAAGAGATAGAATTTTTATGTGTACCCCACCATTTAGTGGGAGTAGCATTCAACACGAAGTCCAAGGTAGACAATCACTGCGATCGTAACTTTTTATTGAAACTACACTAGAAAAGACATAAGGTTGGGTAATCTTTCATATGCAAAAAACTCTCTTGCATCAAATCCTACTCTTCGGATAGATATTTTTATTCTTACGCATCTTCTTAGGGAGACTTCATGTAGCCTATTCTTCCAATTTTCCTTGGCATCACCTGAATCAGATGTGCAAGAACTTACACTCCACCAACTCACCTTTCCATCAGTTGTTGTATTTATATAATATTCTCTTGAGGACATAATATTATACAACTGATCCAGGTAATTTCCTTGACCTTATTAGAATAATCAACCCATAGTTACCCATAATTGACATTAATTAATCATTTTTGTCTTATTCTTAGATTCCTCTCTATGCTAGTTGGCTTCCACATGCACCTAGAAATCAATAATTGCTAAACTAGGTCATGGAGTGCTTTGGAATCATCTTGGAAACTATTTTAGCAAGTTTTATTTTATTCTTGGTTCCTAAAAGCGCAGTTCTGCTTTTTCTGAAAGACGCCTTTCTTTATAATAGTTTTAAGACATAAAGGAAAACCTAGTTTATGAGAACCTGCCTTGTTTTTTTCCCACATCATCCTCCTTCCTTTTCTCCAAAAAAAGAATGAATGAGTTTTCTTTCCATCACTTATCATATTTCCCACTTGCTTTAGCCTATTCGTGAGCATCTTCATAGATTTGGAAAGTCTTTCTTGCACCTATGGGGGATTTGACTAGATTTAGTAAGCCTTATTTTTGACCAATTCAAATAGAAACGTAGTGATTTTGAATCTCTCATGTAATTATATATTTGAGGAGCCTATTACTTCATATGGTTGGCTTATGTACACTTATTCAATACAGGATTAAGTTATGCTCCAATTTCAGTCTCCTTTTGTATGAATTTTGCATGTTTACTTAAGAATTTTGTGAGTGTAATTGATCTACAACTTGGGTTCAATTTCCACTTGGTATCAAAGCCTTTGTAGATCAATTTCTCTCCTTCCAAATTGTTATTGCAGGTTCGACATCACTAACTGGGAGCGCATTCTACTGACTGAAGGGCACATGAGCTGAGATATGGACCAATCTCAAGGGATCATCTTGGCTCCATTCAATTTATTTGAATGGAAAGCTGAGATGGAGATATTGTTGAGATAAAAAGGTATCTACAGGGTTTCCATGGCTACTGAGGCAGAGACCAATGTAGCTGCAGAGAAAATAAAATGGCACAACAGGAGGGATGAGGCGTATGGTCTTTTGTGTCTGATCATTTCAAGATACCTCCTCTTTCATCTTGATTAATTGACATATCCTAATGATGTGTGCGATAATATTGAATATATTTTTGGTATGAGATGAGAGGAAATCAAATCAAGAATGAATTTATCTCCTTGAGTCCCAGTAGCTTCGAGTCATTGCAACTCTACTTTTCCAAGTTTAAGGTCCTTGTTTTGAAACTAAAATAGTGTGGGATCGAAAAGAAGGAAGATCAACTAGTCCTAACCATAATATCTAAGCTTGGTCCTGACTATTCAATGTTTCTTTCAACCTTCCATGCCACTAAATTGACGGCTCGAACCCGGAGGATGCCTAAACTTGCTGAGTTCATGGAATCCCTCACCTAAGAGAAAGATAAATTGGTGATGATGGGCACCATCAAACCTTCCAAAGACCAAGATTTGGTTGTTGGATATTCAAAGGTGGATTCAAAAAGCAAGAAAAAAGATAAAAATCCACTTGAGCAAAAGAGGGACAAGTCAAAGTCTCAAGAGGAGCCCGCAGGCTCCAAGAAGAACTTCCAGAATAAGAATAACAAAGGCGAAATGGGAAAGTGCGCATACTGTAGTAAGGGCTATCATCATGAGAGCTCTTGTATGAAAAATAAAATTGACATGTTGATCCAAATCCTGGAGAAGAACAACATCTCCCTTCCTGATTGCTCAAAGAAGAGGGAATGAGCATCAAATTCAGAAGACAAGTATAGAGTACATGCTTTGGTTGCTGGCACCTCAAGCTCACCTAGTTTCCTCATTGATTCTAGAGCTTCTAGACATATGGTTTCATCAAGGGGGATATTTTCCTCTCTTGACATGTCAAAAGGTCCACGAATAGTTTTGGGAGATAATTATCTAAATGAGAGTATGGGGAAGGGTAGGATTGATCCTGACCATGGTAATTTCAATAATGTGTTGTATGTTCCAGGTCTTGCCTCTAATCTCTTGTCAGTCTATTAGATGACTCACACTGGATCTCCAAAGAAAGTCATACTATTCCCCAATGAAATTGAAATCATAGAGATTTTGAATGGTAAAGTCATAGAAAAAGGTGTTTTGGGTCACACTTCGAAGGTATACAGGTTTTCCCATTTTCTAGGTATTGTTGGACCTATTTCCTAAAGCACAATTCTGGAGTTTTTGACCTCTTCAAGGTCTTTCGAGCCTTGGTTGAGAACCAGTCTGGGAGGAGACTCAAGATCCTCAGATCTGAAAATGGTGGTGAGTATGTCAAGTCTGAGTTCATCTAGTATTGCAAATATGTAGGTATCTAGATGCAACATTATATTCCTTACACACCACAACAAAATGGTGTTGCTGAGAGAAAGATCAGATCACTGAAGGAGATGGCAACTTGCACGATGGAGGCTAAAAATTTTCCACCAAAGTTTTGGGCCGAGGCTATAAAATGTGCATACTATATCCAAAACAGGGTGCCACATAAGAAACTTGATGGTATTACTCCTTTTAAATCTTGGAGTGGGCACAAGCTATATTTGACCCATTTCAGGATTTTTGGCTCAAAGGCTTGGGCTAGAATTCCAACTGAAAAGAGGAAGGATTTGAAAACCCAATGCCAAGGGTGCCTATTTGTTGGGTATTCTAAATATTCAAAATGGTACAATCGGATCAACTTGAGCACAAAAAAATCTTTCATTGAAAGGAGTGTTCAGTTCAAAGAAGAGCCTTTAGCAGCAATTGAAGTTGGAGAGTCCTCTTCATCACCACAACCTCTGATTCTAAGTGAAGAGACTAATGAGTTTTCTGATTCTGATATGTATGAGAATGATGATTTAATTTCAGATCCTAACATCCCTACAAGACCAAAATGGGCAGCAAGTACCATTCATGTAGCTGGGGAACTAGCTGGAAATCCTAGTGACACTAGGAGGACTAGATCTCAATTTGAGAATGCCCTTTGTGTGAAAGATACACTCTTTGATGAGAAGTATTATTTGATGGTTGATTCTAATCCTCATACATATGAATATGAATTACATGATCAAATATGGAAAACATCCATGAAATAATAATTCATCTCGCTCCAGAAGAGCAACATATGGGAATTGGTTGATCTCCCGCCAGGGAGAAAGCTAGTAAAGTGTAAGTGGGTCTTCAAAACTAAGTTTGATGCTGATGGTTCACCTTTGAAATATAAGGAAATATTGGTAGCCAATTTATACTCACAAGTACATGGTATTTATTACAATGAGACCTTTTCACCAGTGGCAAAGATGGACTCCATAAGGCTAGCTCTACCCATTGCAACTTTGAAGCAATGGGAAGTACATCACATGGATTTGAAGTGTGATTTTATAAATGGAGATATTAATGAAGAGATTTATATGCAGCAACATCAAGTTTTTGTTTCTAATCCATCTATAGTGTGCAGGTTAAAGAAATCATTGTATGGGCTCAAGGTATGCCAAGATTGATGGCTTTCTGCTGTCACTGAGTTTTGCTCGATGCAAGTCTTATCCTAATGTCTATTTGAAGCTGATTCATGGTTATTTAATGATTATTGTTCTTTATGTGGATGACCTACTCATTACAGGAATTTCAAAGAAATATATTGCCTCCTTGAAGGATGTAATGAACCATGCATTTTCCATGATAGATTTGGGGTTGTTGAGCCAATTGTTGGGTCTCGAAATTGCTCAATCCCAACATGGAATCAAAGTTCATCAGTCCAAGTATGCTTCATATTTTCTAACCATGTTCAGTATGAAATATTGTAAGCCAAGCAAGACTCCATTCCTTTCAGGAGTTAAGCTTGAGGAAGCAGGTTCTTCTCCTAGTATGGTAAATAACACACTGTATAGGCAGTTGATTGGGTGTTTGTTTTATCTGACACATGCTCGACCTGAATTATATTATGTAGTTAGTGTGGATTTGAGATACATGGATCAGCCTCATGAGATCCATTGGAGAGCAGCCAAGAGGATCCTAAACTTTTCTCAAGGAATAAGGACTCATGGGATTTTCTATAAAGCAAAATATGACTTAGAGCTATTTGGATTTAATGATAGTGATTGGGCAGGTGATAACACAGATTGAAAGTCCACTTCAGGATATGTGTTCATTCTTGTAGGAGGACCAATCAGTTGGTCAAGTAAGAAGTAGAGTGCCATAGCACTCTCATCTATAGAGTATAGAGGAGTTGTGAATGAAGCTACTCAATGTTTATGGTTGCAGGGAATAATTGGAGAATGTGGTTTCGAATTATAGTTTTCAACACTAATATATTGTGACAATCAAGGCACCATTTGAATATCCATTGATACAGTTCAAATATAGAGAACCAAGCACATTGATATCCATATGCACTACATCAGGGAGCTTGTGCATGATGGTAGCATTGCTCTACTCTACTGTGTATCATTAGAGCAAGTAGCAGACATCTTCACCAAAGTGTTTTGTGAGAAGACCTTCAGTAATATCAAATCACTGCTGGAGATTGCTGATCATGTGGTGAAGCATTATTGATGACAATATTTTCAAAATTTTGTTTCCTCTCCATGTTTAAGGGTGGATTTTTCCCACTGGGTTTTTGCCTCTTTCCTTGGTTGTATGGACATGCAATATCTAAAGGGTGACTAAGCCTTGTTTCTAGGACCTATAATTTTCTTATATTTACTCATAAAGTTAGGATTAAGGGGAGGTGTTAGAATAATCAACCCATAGCTACCAATATTTGACATTAATTAATCATTTTGGTCTTATTCCTAGCTTCCTAGATTCCTCTCTATGCTAGTTGGCTTCCACATGCACCTAGAAGTCAATAATTTCTAAAATGGGTCATGGAGTGCTTTGGAATGACCTTGGAAACTATTTTAGCAATTATTCTTTTATTCCTGGTTCCTAAAAGCATAGTTCTTCTTTTTCTGAAAGTTTCCTTGCTTTACAACAATTTTAAGGCATAAAAGAAAAGCTAGTCTTGGAGAACTTAACTTGTTTTTTTCCCACATCATCCTCCTTCCTTTTCTCCAAAAAAAAACATGAATGAGTTATATTTACATCAATTATCAGCTTTCCCACTTTCTTTATCCTATTCATGAGCATCTTCATATATTTGGAAAGTCTTTCTTGCACCTATGGGGAATTTGACTAGATTTAGTAAGCCTGCTTTTTTACCAATTCGAATAGAAACCTAGTACTTTGGAATATATCATGTAATTATATATTTTAGCAGCATATTACTTCATATGGTTGGATTATGTACACTTATTCAATACAGGATTAAGTTATGCTCCTATTTCAGTCTCCTTTTGTATGAATTTTGCATGTTTGATTAGCAATTTGTGAGTGTAATTGATCTATAGCTTGGGTTCAATTTCCAAAGACCTTAACTATTTATTGGCTCAACATATATCTTCCCTTCAAGTATATTGATTGGCATGACCACCCTTAGTTCATAATCTTCAAATGGTAAGATCCTTTTCTTAAAATTGATAATGGTTTGGTTGTTTATTTCCCAATCGATTCCTAGAAATGTAGGGTATGGATTTGTGTCATCGATAATGTTGATTACTTCAAAGTATACATATTTTCTTAAGCCTTCAACTTCTACAGGAACTTGAGTTAGTATACCAATTGGTAGAGGCCTCGACTGGTTCGCAAGCCTTAGTTGAATGGGGGACCAGGCCATTTGCGGTTTATTCATTCTCTCCCATGTTTTTCTTGTCAATATGTTAAAATATGAGCCCAAATATAATATGACATAATCCATATCATAGTATCCTATCTGTGCAGTCATTCAAAGTTCTCAACCTGTTTTTAGTCTCTTCCCGATATGGTTAACTCTTTTGTCTGTTCGTAGGTTGTTTGGAGTTTCTTCTATGAGTGTTTTCAAATATTTGACAACATATTTATCATTTATTAGTGCTAAACCACTTTTGAAAAATTCTTTAAGCTTACTTGAACCTTTTTCATTGGTTTCTTCTTGAGTAACTGTTCAAATTGTTTGGAAATGGTCTTGACTTTTGTAGATGTTGACTGTTGATTAACATCAACAAACTCTAGTCACACATACAAGAAGACTTATTTCTCCTTCTGAATATCTAGCGAGGCTTTCTTCTGTGTTTCGGGTCTCACTAGCGGTTGTCCATGCTGTATATTTTGGTATGCACCTATCGCAGTAACTCCTCTTGTAACCACAACAATGTTAGGTTTTCTTGGCTCGACAGAAATCATCTAAATGTTCTGGTTGGGGTTTGGATTTTGATTATGCACTGGATTAGGATTTACGATAGTTTGAGCCTACGATTTTGCAATTAGTTGTGGCACTGTTCAACATTGTGATCAAACACTTTACAATATGTACATGTTTTTGCAGGACTTTGGAAATATCGGGAAAAATGTCCTAGCTTCCTACAGTTATAGCATATGATTTGGCCTCTTCCATGACCAGACCCTCCTCCTCCTTTTCGTTTTCCTTGGCATAAAAAAATTCCACCCCCCCTTTGCTGAGGGTATAGTTGTTGTTGTGGATATTGATTTTGTTGGTATTGCAGTTGAGGATACTGTGGTTGTTGATATTGCGGTAGTGAATATTGAATAGGATGATACTGAGGATGTGATTTTTTATCTTGCATTTTCTCATAATTTTTCATCAAGTAGGTATCCATCGTCTTTTCCTACAACAGCTGAAATTCTCTCCAGTATTTTTCATCATGACCTACTGATTTAGAAAATTTAGAATACATACTAGCTGGTGCACTTACAATATTCTGTAAATACATACATTTGTTGGGAAATAGGGCAGACCTGGGTTTATACCTTTTGATNGGCAACAACCTGCGAACAGGTTGCAGTCTCACCCGAAACAGCTATGGGGTGCCGCAGAATCAGGTTTTTGCAAGCAGAAGAGGGATATTACTGTACCTTCAGTCTTTAATAAATTTATTCAATTAACACAGAGCTTCACATTCACATTCACAAATTCGTAGATAGATAAACAGACAGTGACTTGCTTAACCCGTTACAGGGAATTCACAGCGAAGCTATTTGTTAGTAGCGATCTTACTTATCAGATTTATATATAATTATCAATGCATAAAAGAACATAACAAGCATAACAAAAGAACCACAACACCAGATATAATGTGGTTCATCCCCAGTGTAGGGGCTACGTCCACAGAACTGCGTTTTATTCAACTTGCTACAAAATCACAGTTCTGATCTGTGCACTCAGCTGCAGATCCCTTGAAGTCCTTAGAGCCACGCACATAGCTGTAGGCCTCTGTGCACACAGCTACAGATCTTCTTAATCTCTTACAAAAACCCTCTGCGCACACAACTGCAGAGGTCATCCACACACACAGCTGGGACTTAACCTTTTCTTACAAAAATAGCCTTAGCTTCGCCTTAATCCTCCTTACATCACAAAACCTAACCTTGCTTCTTTACATAAGTGCTTATTTATATGGCGCACTATTACAAAACCATGGTCTTAAACCATGGGTACCCCAAACCCTAAACCCTAGACTTAAACCATGGGTTTATTACAACAGAAGACTTTGACTCAACCCCGACACCCCTAAGACTGTTTTGAGTCAACACCCGTGGAGTTACCCATCTTAAGGACCGTTAGGGTGCGCGTCCCAACAACATTATTCAGACTTGTGGCCCATAGTATGGAATATCTACACCAAGGTATCCATCGGGTGTTTATCGAGTTTGGCACTTCTGCTGCGACATAGTTCATGGGCATTAGGAAATTGTCTTTATGGTGTCCATCTATTCTACATCTTGTACACCATAGTTCTTCTTGAACTTCCTTGCCTCTCTTAATGTCCTCAAGCTGCACCGTAAGGTTGGATAGTTGTGATTGAATTTGCTTCATTCATGTGCCTTTGTCTCCAATCGGTGAGGATTATAGCTTCATTTCTATATTCATAGCTTCTGTTTGTGACACAATATTCTTTTTCATCAATGAAGTTTGGATGTGTGGAAATGAGGTGGAAATAAACCACTCCTTATGTTGTACGTTCGTCATTTGGAAGCTCACTTTGGCCATCAATGTATTAAATATTTGGTCAAATTCCTAGATAGACTCTATTGGTATCTTCTTAATTTCTTTGATCTCATTAATGCACTACGATTCATACTTTGGCTTCCTAAAATCATTCATCATTCCCACTTGAATCTCGTCGAGCGTTTTCTAGACAACTCCTACTGGCACTATGGAAAATTTCATGTACCAGTCAAGTGCACGACCTCACAGAGTCATGATCATTTGTGCTTGATATTTTCATCATGGATCTATTACACAGTCCACACAACCTCACAAAGGTACCAATGTTGTTATGGTTCCTCCAACCCATTTCCATTGAATATTGGTAACTTAATGTCATCTCTAGCCATTGTATTTACTGTTGGTACAGTCGAAACAAAATTTTGGCTATTCAGACATCTTTGTCCACTATTTACAGCATTAGTACTACTTGTATTTACAAATTCACTTGGAGATAAGTCTCTATATCTTACCTCTGGCAATGTGTGCGGTGTTGTAGGCAAGTTGTAAGCACATTCTCGATTTGGAGCTTCAGTCGACTCTTCTGTTTCTTCGTCTCCTTTAGATATTGGTTGATATTTTGCTTCTTCATCCCAATACCCTTTGTCTAAGTGTGATGCAAGCTCATGTTGATGTAATTGTAACTTTGGAATGTATTCACTTGTATTTCTTATGTATTGTACCCCGATGTTTATTCTGGGAAGTGTTTGTAATGTAATTGAATCATGTCATGCCCCGATGTTCCAATCGGGAGTTTCTATAATGTAAACAAGTCATGTCAAGTCAATATGGGTAACCCTACTATTGTTCAAGGGTGAAAGTCCCCGCAGTTCCAGGGACCTAGGGTTGTTAGATTCACCTAGTGAAGTTGGCCCTAGTGATTCATTGTCAAGTTGGGAATTAGTATAAATAGAGAGTGAGTCTCTCTATTTATCACACACTCACTCACACTTATTTGTAGCACATAGAGAAGGGAGAAGAAGTTGTTGTAGATAGAAAGAAAGAGGTTACTGCTGTTGAGAGATCATCTTACTATTTTGGGGTTTGACTTTTGGTGCTGATTCTATCTCTGAGGAAGTTGTAGGGTTTTCTCCATTTATGGTTTCACCAAGGAAAAACATTGTGTTCATTGTCTCTTGTGTTTTCTTGTTGTGCTTGTTATTCTCTTAGTTAAAGATCCTAATATAGTGCTAGCTTAATGTTAAAAATCTAACATGCTATCAGAGCTAAACTGAGAAGAAGACACTATGCAGCTACGGGAACTAGGGCTTCCTACTTTTTGTATCTCTCTCCACATATTTTCAGCAAAAGAAGGTTGGGCTGACTCTCCTCCCTAGGGCGCATCTTTCTATCGAAATAGAATCTGATTATGATCTTTTTTAGTTTTGGACCCGACACTGCTACCAAAAATTAGGGCTTTCCACAGAAGTGGAATTTTCGAGTGATCTCAAGCCTGGATTGATCTCCTCCTCAAAATAGAAGTTTAGAGATCAAGATCAAAGCATATGGTTGGACAGAAATTAAGGAAAGTCAAACCCTAATTGGCTCCTGAACTAGCATTGCAGAAATTCAGCTCCAAATCTAAATCCGACATCTTGACCTGGTAAGATCTAAATCTTTTATATTTCAATTTGAGGTTCTAAGTTAATATGTCTCATCACACCAAGCTTGATGAAAAGCTTGAGGGAGCTGATAAATGAGTTGGAATCCTACATCAATGAGGAGGTTCCAGTTCTAGAGGGAGATGAGGCTAAGGCCTTACATAAGAAGAAGTTGGTTATGGAAAAGAGGATTATTACTAATTCAATCAAGGATCACCTCATACCACAGGTATCCTCCATCAAGACACCTAAATCTATGTTTGATTCCCTAACCAAACTATTTGAAGGAAAAAACATAAACCAAAAGATGATTCTAAGGATCCAGTTGAAGAATGTAAAGATACAGAATGAGGAGACCATCCAGTCATACTTCACAAGGGTCTCCCAGATCAAAGGACAACTTGAAGCAGTAGATGAAGAAGTGGAGAATGCAGAAATTGTGATGACAACTTTGAATGGTTTCCCTAGGTCATGGGATTCTTTCATCCAAGGAATCTATTCTAGGAAGAAGCTAATCAAGTTTAGTAGACTGTGGGAGGAATGTTCACAAGAAGAAGATCGAATAGCAGCTCGAGAAGAAAAGATGGGAAGTGAAGATCAAGCTCTCACAGTACACTCCAAGAAAGGAATAAGGGGAAATCATCATCACCAAGGTAAGAATTCTCATCAGAAAGATAATTTTGTAAAAAGGGATCCATCCAAACATAGATGTTATACATGTGATGAAAGAGGACACGTTGCTAGAAATTGTCCCATGAATAAGATTGGATCCAAGAAGAAGAAGAACTCCAAAAGAAGACATCATGCTCACACTACTGAGAATGATGATCCTCCCAGGAAGAATGTAAAACAAGAAAGTGAAGACTCTTCAAGTGATGAAGAATATGTTCTGATCTTCGCTCTCACGGGAACTGTCACTCATGGAAGCAAATATTAGCTTATTGATAGTGGGGCTTCCAATCACATGACATGATTCAAGGAATCTTTTGAGAAACTATCCAAACATAATTCACCCCATAAGGTGAAACTCGGGGATGACTACCAATATCCCATAAAAGGTAGTGGTGAATTCTCCTACAAGCTAGACTCTGGAAAGTCTATGAAAATGAAGGATGTCTTGTTTGTACCAGGACTAAAGAAGAATCTTCTCTCCATATCGGAACTATATGCAAAAGGCATGAGGGTTGCATTTGTAGATGGAAAATTCCTCATGTGGCCAAGAGGAAAGACTATCGATGATGCAATAGTAATTGGAGAACAAGAAGGAGGATTATACAAACTGAAGGGCCATCCAGAACAAGTTTTGGTCCATGACACAGTAGAGCCAAATGAACTTTGGCATAGAAGGCTTGCACATGTGCATTACAGAGCACTACCACTTGCAAGCAAAGTTGTCGAAGGTCTTCCAGAAATTCAAGCAAAACATGAAGGAGTCTGCAAAGGATGTGCGAAAGGAAAGAACGCAAAGAAGACATTTCTAGGTAGCAAAAGCAAAGCAAAAGGAATCTTGGAAATCATTCACTTTGATGTATGCACTCCAATGTCATCCAGTTATTTAAGTGGGTATGTATACTATGTTTCTTTTATTGATGATTTTTCTAGGAAGACATGGATATACTTTATGAAGAACAAAGATGAAGTTTTCTGCAAGTTCAAGGAATTCAAATCCCTGATCGAGAACCACATAGAAAACAAGATTAAGAAATTTTGATCAGATAATGGAAGAGAATTCACATCAAATGAAGTCAAAGAGTTATGCAAAAATTCAGGGATTAAGAGGAAGTTATCCACTCCATATAATCCACAATCGAATGGGGTTACAGAAAGGAAGAATAGAACTATCACATAAGCTGCAAGAGTAATGCTTCATGATCAAGATCTTCCCATGCATCTATGGGAAGAAGCTACCAGAACAATAGTGAATGCACATAATCATACTCCACACAGAGTACTCAAGAACAAGACACCTAAAGTCATCCATCTTAGAATATTCATCTATATAGTGTACATACACATTCCAAAAGAAAAGAGGACAAAGTTAGATCCTTTAGGATTCAAGAAGATCGACATCAGTAGGGATGTAACATTTGACGAAGACTCAACATTTAACAAATCTAGAAAGAGACCTACTGAAGATCCTGAAGAATCAGAAGCACCTAGAATTCATGACACAACCATGAACAAAGAAATTCAATAAGAATACCAAGAACTAGAAGAACATGTAGATCCACCTCATGAGAAGAATCCTCATAAGATGAAACCTTCTTGGGTACGAGAACCTATCCAAGGTGCGAAAAGATATGGGGCTTCAGAAGAGAATCATAGAGAAAGAAAGAGGACCAGGTACTCCTCTGGGTATGTAGCTTTATTATGTGACTTTATCAATAAAGAACCTTCAAACTATGAAGAAGTGGCAGAAAGGAAAGAATGGAAGGATGCTATCATAGAAGAGTATCAATCTATCATGAAGAATGATGTTTGGGATGTTGTCCCAAGACTAGAAGGGAAGTCTGTTGTAACTTTGAAATGGATCTACAAGATCAAGCATGCTGTAGATGGTAGCATAGACAAATATAAAGCAAGATTCATGGTTTGTGGCTTCTCACAGAAAGAAGGAATATATTATGATGTAACCTTTGCACCTATACCCAGATACACTTCTATCAGATCAACACTTGCTCTGGTTGTAGTAATGAAATGGAGGATACACCAAATGGATGTCAAGACTGCTTTCTTGAATGGTGAAGTGGAAGAGGAAGTGTATGTAGAGCAGCCACTCAGTTTTGAGACACATGACAGGGAGTCTCATGTTTGTAGATTGAAGAAAGCCCAGTACGGTTTGAAACAAGCACCCAGGACATGGTATGACAGAATTCATGGCTTTTTATCTAGTTTGGGCTTTACCAAAAGTAAAACAGATTCCAACGTTTACTGCAAGGTTGAAGATGGAAACCTAGTGATGCTCCTACTATATGTAGATGATCTGTTTGTAGCAAGTATGGATGGGTTGATTATTGATACGAAGAGTAAGCTTGCTGCTGAGTTCGAAATGAAGGACTTGGGTATGATGCACTATTTTCTAGGCATGGAGGTGTGGCAGAATGCGGATGGAATCTCCCTCAAATAAGGGAAGTATGTAGTAGAGATCCTGAAGAGGTTTGGGATGATGGACTGCAAGGCCATGACCACACCTATGGCATTGAACCTGAAGCTATTGAGTGATCCTTCATCAGAAGTGGTTGATGATACGATGTATCATCAAATTATTGGGTCCTTGATGTACCTGACAAACACAAGACCATATATTTTCTTTGTTGTGAACACCTTGAGCTAGTTCTTGACAGATCTGAGACATGTTCACTTGATTGATGCAAAGCATATTCTGAGGTACCTGAGGGGTACAATTGATTATGGGCTCAAGTATGAGGCGAATCAGAAGATTAACCTGGAGGGTTATGTTGATTCAGATTGGGAAGGCAGTGCCATCGATGGGAAGAGTACTTCAGGGTGTTGCTTCAGTATGGGATCAGGTGTGATCTCTTGGTTTAGCAGGAAGAAATCCCATGTGGCACTGAGTACAGTTGAAGCAGAGTATGTTGCAGCTTGTTCTGTTAGTTGTGAGGCAATATGGCTGAGGAAGTTGTTGTCTGATTTATTTGATCTCCAGTTCGATGCTACTTGTATACCTTGCAACAACCAGAGTTGTGTGAAGTTGTCAGAGAACCCGGTGTTCCATGACAAGTCAAAGCATATCGAGAACAAGTATCACTATATCAGGGATATGGTGTAGAGGGGAGCAGTGAAGCTCTAGTATGTTGCAATAGATGAATAGATAGCTGATGTGTTGACAAATCCATTAGCTAGAGTGAAGTTTGAGTACTTCAAGGAGAAGCTTGGTGTTCTCCAGATCGAGGTTCCCTCCAAAGGGAAGTGATGAGTCCATGAGCCATTCTGACATGGTGAGGACTAGTTCTTTCCATGGTCAGATGTAAGGGCTAAGCCATTTTGTCATGATGAGAGGATTGGTTCCTCGCATGTCAGATATGAGTGTTGAGCCATTCTGATGTGATTTTAGGATTGGTTCCTACATGATTAGATATAACCACTGAATTCCATTCTTGGAATGGAGGCACCTGGTCAGTTACCAAGAAATATCAGTCTAGGACTGAGGGCCATTTGGATGTGACTATAGGATTGGTTCCTACATGATCAGATGTGAGTGCAGAGCCATCCTGAGGTGATTGTAGGATTGGTTCCTATAATGATCAGATGTAAGTGCAGAGCCATTCTGAGGTGATTGTAGGATTGGTTCCTATAATGATCAGATGTAAGTGCAGAGCCCTTTCGGCATGGAGGATTGGTTCCTCGCATGGTATAATGTAAGTGCTCGGCCTTTCTGACATTGGTTATCAGATGTAAGTGATGGGCCTTTCTGACAGGGTTGTGGAATGTATTCCCACATGGTCAGATGTGAGTGCTGGGTGTGCCTTTCTGATATGATTATAGGATTGGTTCCTACATGATCATATATAAGTGCTGGGCGGGCCATTCTGACTTAGGGTCAGATATAAGTGCTGGAAAATACCTACATGGAGGCTAGGCCTACAACCAGCATGAAAAAGGGTTGGCTCTATAGAACTTCCTATGACACGAAGAATCAAGGGATAGCACCCGTGATGATGATCCAACAGAGATGTTCCAGAACCAGAGATGATCCAGATCGAGTGATGATCCAGATCCAGTGATGATGATCCATATCGAGTGATGATCCAGATCTAGATGAAGATGACTTGAAGATGATGAGGACTCGACGATGATCCATATGATACAGAGAATAAAACTTCTGCTGATAAATTGTGTCAAGAGAATACCTTCCTAGTTAAGAGGGAGTGTTGATGTAATTGTAACTTTGGAATGTATTCACTTGTATTTCTTATGTATTATATCCCGATGTTTATTCCAGGAAGTGTTTGTAATTTAATTGAGTCATGTCATGCCTCGATGTTCCAATCATGAGTTTCTATAATGTAAACAAGTCATGTCAAGTCAATGTGGGTAACCCTCCTATTGTTCAAGGATTAAAGACCGCACAGTTTCAGGGCCCTAGGGTTGTTAGACTCACCTAGTGAAGTCGGCCCTAGTGAGTCATTTTCAAGTAGGGAATTAGTATAAATAGAGAGTGAGTCTCTCTATTTATCAAACACTCACTCACACTCAGTTGTAGTGCAAAGCTGAGGGAGAATAGGTTGATGGGGCTAGACAGAAAGAGGCTACTGCTGTCAAGAGATCATCTTGCTATTTTGGGGTTTTACTTTTGGTGCCAATTCTATCTCTGAGGAATTTGTGGGGTTTTCTCCATTTATGGTTTCCCCAAGGAAAAACACTGTGTTCATTGTCTCTTGTGTTTGATTGCTATGCTTGTTATTCTCTCAATTAAATATCCTAATATAGTGCTAGCTTAATGTTAAAAATCTAACAGCTCATATCCTTCTTCTTCTTTGTTCATTTTGTAACTCCCTCTTCCTATTATAGTATTTCTTTGCTTGTCGGATCTAAATCTTTTTCTTCTTCTTAAACAACTAGACTTTAGTTTCGTTCCACTATCTCCAGGGAACATCTGAATTTAGGGTGCATCATTTTTCATAGAGTTCTGCTGCAACATACCCACTCTTTTTGTACATGATATTCACTTGTTACATTCGTAGAATGACTTTTTCACAGACAAGCATTTTTATCCATGTCTTTAGAGATGATAGATATCTACTACATGGTCCTTGAAAAACTTTTCGTTCTACCTCAGTGTATGAGGTTATTGTGTCAACAACAAAATCAGAAATGTATCCCTCCAAGATATTGTCTATCAAAAAATACAAAACCCTCGACAAAAGGTTTCTTACTCCTTACAGTCGGTCAATCAACTAAGGATTCCACTCCTTTGGTTCTCCTCCTTAGAAATTTATTTGTTGGGTTTCCAACTTAGACAACCAATCATGTAGCAAAATGGGAAAATGAAAAAATAAAATCTCGTGGATGTTCGTATAGATGTACTGGTTGAACCACTTTGTTGGGTTCCAATGAGATCTTTCTCTTTATTCTCATGCAAATTATAATGCTTTGGAGTCCACCAAATCTTGGATCTTAGGTTTCGTAGGTTCCCACAAAATATCCATCACCAAAATTATTTCTGTGCCGACAAAAAAACTATTTTTTGTCTTTTCTCCCTCCTCTAAGGGTCCCAACCCAGGTTCAGTCCCTTCTTCTCAGTGCAAAAATTCCCAAGATATCGGCCCGACAGAGTAGAGCTTAGTCGACAACACCTGCAACATAGACATCGTCTCACCTGAGATATCTCTCTTGATGGGTAATTGCCAGAACCACGTTTCCATAGTTGGGTGGGGGATTTCTGGTACCTTAGTTGGTTACCAGGGTGGTCAATGTAGCCCGTGGGTGGATTATTTATGCTTACTGTGAACAGTTATACCATGACCCAACTTATCGTGTGAAGGTTATTATAACACAATATTTGTGAAACATAATCGTATTCAAATGATACAATGCAACTAATATACATCTAGTCATTTATAAGAAAATCTATAACCATCCATTCAATGCAATAATTACACAATTAACTCAAACACATTCAACATTCACACATATACACAAAATATAACGTGGAAACCCATCCAGGAAAAAACCACAAAGCTTCTCTTCATCTGGCATGCGAAATATATAAACCCTTCATCTACGCACTAAGCTGAATAACCTGTTCTAGTTATTCTTCTCTATATTTATAGACTCTTCCTTCCTCTCATCCTCTCTAATCTTCTATCTTCTCTCTTCCTACTTAGCTTTAATAATGATCTGCACACAACTTGGGATCGACTCAAACTCTCCTACTCTTCTATGCACTCAAATTTAGATTCTTTAACTCATATGCAGTCAACAATACCAACATACAAGATACAGAGAAACTGACAGTATAATAATATAGAGCCAACAACCAAGAAGCTAACAATAATGAATCCTAAAAGTAGAGAATCTAACCCCCATATAGCTTGTGTTCCTTTCTTTATAGACTCATTACAGACTCATTTTATGTCTCTTTCTCAGTCAACTTCCTATATCTAGCCAACAAGTTATCTTTCCTATTATAGTAACACCTAATGGGAGGCATTAACGATGTGACTTACAAAGATACCTTCATACATGTGGTTTCCACCAGCTCTAGTCGAACTGGTACCCACGATATTTAAGACCTATCTCTTTCTAAATGTTACACCTTACATTCATTTTCAAGCCGTTATGCTACTTTCTTGTATTCTGACACTGTTATTCTATCACACCTTCCATTTCTGCACTCCTTTCTGTCACGAATTCCTCTTCTGGCGCAACTTCCTCTTATGTCACGTCTCTTACTTCTTCCTTCCTTTCACTTCTTGTGTCGCTACTTCTGTCGCAACTCCTTCTTCTTCTTCTTAATCTCTTCTCCATACTTGGGAAGAATTATACCTTCATGTCCCTAGACACAACAAAGTTTATTCAACAGATCCAATTGATTAATCAAATAGTACGGGAACAATTGGAATCAAGTTAGGACAAGTATAAAGAAAGACATGATAATCATCGGGTAGATTGACATTTACAAATTGGTGATTGAGTATGGATTCGTATCAACAAATACTGATTCCAAGGTGAATGTAGAATGTTGAATCATATCAGGTAAGGACCGTTTACAATTTTGGATAAAGTTGGTAATAATGCTTTTTAGTTAGATTTGCCTCCTAATATGAAAATGTATTCCGTTGTTAATGTGGAAAACTTAAATTTTAATGATCCTCCTATGATCATAGATCAATATGTATAGGTACAAGCACCTTCTATTGATGAGTTTTCTCCTGAGTATCTCCATGAAATTTATGAATATTTTTTACTTGATAAGAAGGTTATATCTTCACGAAGGGGTGACATAGAATTTCTTTGTGTGGGGTTGAAAGGAATGCATCCAAGCAAAGCAAAGTGGCTAGAGACTGGAAGAGTGAGGGAGTTGTACCCTCACTTGTTTTTTGAATGATTTCATGCTTTTGGTGGCCCAAAAGATTTGAAGTGGGAAGGTTTCATCCATGAGGATCTCAAACCTATATCAAAATTAAAGTCTTCAAAAGGTGAATAAATTCTTACAGATGCGTAGATCTCTTCAAGATATTTCCAACAACATTCATTTTGCGAGAAACAACCTCTGGATGTGAAAGTTATTGGGTTTGTAAATTTCAACAAAAGGGTAAACTTAATGCAGAAAATGGAAAAAAGAGGCCACATGGCACTCCAACATGGTGCCATATGGCATATATAGTCAACATAGAAGGTAACATGGAAACACCACATGGTGCCACATGGATAGGGTTGGTGATAGGGTAGTTGAAGGTTAGAACTCTTATTTAAAGTTGAAGGTTCAAGTGAAAAAAAAATGGGTGTGGTCGAGGGCTTAGCCCTTAACTTGTTGGCCAACGCTGATGCCATATGTGTAATGGTGGAGATAAACAACGAAAAACTAGTGGAGATAATCCAAGTCATTAGAAAATCCAATGGATCCAAGATCCAAGTCACACCAAACCAACAAACAATATGCCAAGTGTTATGCCAACACTCAGCAATGAAGTGTCAATAAGCCCAACAACCGCTAACAAACCAGTATACAATGCAACCTTACAACATAAAGTGGAGAGGCCTGTGGGTTTTACCCTGAGACCTCGACCCACATATCGCACCGTGTTACCACTAGGAAAAATCCCATCTATCGGATGGCTTATGGTTGTTTTTTGTTAATAGTTTTAATGTAGAAACCATAGTCCAAAAGGGCGCGCAGACCTCCTTTTCATGCCCATAAACCTATATAAAGTCACCCTTTTGGAGCCATGAGGGGCAGCATTCGAACACCCATCATTTGCAAATATCCCAAGGAAAGTACATGCACGATTCTCAAGGTGGTATTTCGTACAGATCCATACAACATAGACAGGGTACGTTCTTGATTTACGTGCCAAAGGAGGCCTCATCCAAACCGGATCGAGTTTATACTCATTTTTCTTGAAATTTCAAGAGGATATCAGTGGTTCTTTCCATTTATTTTTTAGACTGACATGAAACATATGTGTTTCCAAAACTAATGTATGTAAGACTTTGAAGACTTAATAAGATCTACCTTCTCACTGGTGGTGGCCTAGAGATGTATCCCACGAGGGGTGAGCTCTGTTATAATCTGATGTCTACAATTTCATGGTTTTCATAGTTATTTATTTTCTTATGTGTATGATTTAAGAATTTAAATTTCATCTTTTAAAGCCTTTTCATGAGTTTTTAACATAGAAATTTCACATGCAATTTATATGGTTAAAAAATCCTGAAATTTTCACATCATGGACCATGCTTATGTATTCTTTAACTTGATTCCCTTATGGACACTTACGATGTACATAATGATTTTCCATGTATAGATTAGACCCCCACTAGGCCCAAATATACATTATGATTTACAAAATGATTATTCATGTATTGATCTTATCCCCACTAAGTCTTGACCTCCTTGTTATATTTGAGACATTGATATGAGCATGTGGATGCATACCTTGTCCACACACACACACACACACACACACACACACACACACACACACACACACACACACACACACACACACATGATATTATATTCAACATTATATCTGTGGGTAAGTTCCATTGTAACCTCGTTAGAATGTGATTTCTCTTTGAATTGGTCTCCATTCTATGCACCATTGTCACAACTATCTCCAAAACCACAAGTGAATCCTATGATGTATGTCAACCATACAATGAGATCCTAACCTCACACATAAGGGGACAATTTGTTAACACCTCACCTGCCATGAAATCAACATCACCATCTTCATATATCATTTGTCTGTATCATACATATCAATTTGACCTTGATAAATCAATCAAAATCCAAAAAAATGAAATATAAACCACAAAAAAATTATCTATTCAAGTCGTTCTTAATCATTTTATAAGGGTGACCTGGGATGCTCATAATCCTCTATTTGAGTGACACAAATAGCACAAAAACATGAAAAAAATGTGACCCAACCTATGACTTGTCGTTTGGCCATCTCTGCTTCATGTCTGACAAAATAGATGAAATGGACATGTGTATCTATGTGGCTTCATTCATATGATGAATTTAGAGCCAAAAACTCAGTCCTAGACTCTCACCATCAACTATAAAATAGGCACCAAGGTCCCTCATTCCATACACAACTCCATTCCATTAATTCATGCCATTACTATAGTGTATTTTTGGTGAGTTCGAAGTTGTCCTCTTTCACGTCTTTCTCACCTCTTGGAGATCCATTCCTTATGATACATGGCGATAGAATCAGAAGAACACAAGGAGAACAAACATCCCTTGATTAGATGTAGGGGCCTCTTCCATTGTTATTGTTCAAGTGATCCTAGTTATTGTAACATTTTATATCATTATAAAATATTATTTATTATTTCAAATGTTTTGAATTCATGTTGACTGAATGAAAATAACACACAATTTTTTTATTTTCTTTCTTGTCAGCACTTTTATTTAGTTTAATTATTAGTTTAGTTGTTTGTTTACATGTTTTCTTAAAACACTTCTTGAGTTGCACAACCCTATAGAAAGTTATATTTAGAATGGGTGAGTGTGAAAACACATGCTATAGTGTTTTAATTGTGTCAACAAGTACAGTATGGGGCATAAGTGCAATGAGAAGGAATTATTCGACATGGGCTGTGAAGAGGAAGAATATCCAAAACTATAGTAGTCTAAAGAGGCAGAAATGGAATATAATACTCCAAACAAATATTTCTAGGCATTTTCTAGCATTAGCACTCCTCAAACTCTTAGGAAATAATGATATACCAAAATGAAAAAGGTAACACTGTTGATTGATTTTGGCAGTACCCACAACTTTATCAATTTTAAATTAGCCAAAATTATTAGTTTCTTTATATATCTAGCACTAGAGTTTTTAGTATTGATTGTTGATGGAGGTACCATAACGTTTTTAGGGTAATGCAATAATATTAATCTTACTATGGGGTATTATTTATTGGATAGTCCAATGACTTTAGTGCAAATTGGTGGTGTCAATGTTGTATTCATGGTGCAATGGTTACAATCATTGGGAACAATGACTCTTAATTTTAAGCATTTTTTAATGGGATTCTCCTCATAATGAAAGGTAATTGAACTTAGAGGTATTCTAGGGAAACCCTATAAAGTGATAATCTCTAACAACATGAAAAGATTGGAAAAAAGGGGACACCATGGTTTGATTGCAGAGTTGTGCTCAGTAGATGTTCAAGCATGTATATCGTTTCTTCTAGTGGATCATGAAATATTTATTGATAATAATTCCAAGGTATTTGGAGAAAATACTAAAGGTATTCCACCTTCATGAGATCATGGCCATGCTATTCACTTGTAATAGGTAATTTTACCACATAAAATCAGACCTTGCAATTACCCATATGCACAAAATAGTGATATTGAGAATATGGTTAAATAAATATTAGATGTTAGCATCATTTAGCCTAGAAAAATTTCTTTCTTTGCACTAGTTTTTATGGTTCATAAAAGGGAAGGTTCATGACATATTTTCCCATATTATAAAGATGTCAATACCATGACTATTAAAGAAAAGTTTCCTATTAGTGCCATTATTGAATTATCAGATGAATTATAGAGATAAATTTTATTTACCAAGTTGGATCTTGATTATGTATATTATCAATTTAGAACAAGGCAATAAGGCATTAAAAAAAACCTTTAGAACACATGAAGGTCATTATGGATTCTTGGTGATTCTATTTGGCCTTACCAATTAACCCTCTACATTTCAACCTTGGTGAATTATATTTTAAACCCTTCCTCAGGAAGTTGGTTTTACTATCTTTTTATGTATATGATTTATAAAAAATATTTGGAAGATCATGTACAACATGTTGCATGATATTAAATATATTGGAGGAGAAACAACTACATGCCAAGAATTGCATGCTTTTATTTTGGGTTTAGGAAATGGAATATTTGGGTCATATAGTACCTCATGAAGGTGTCAAAGTGGACCTTGACAAAAATTAATGCTATCACGGAATGGGAAATTAAAAAAAAATGAAAAATATGAGAAGATTATTATGATTGACATGACATTACCACAAGTTCATCAAGAAATATGGTCAAATAGTAGCACCTCTAATCATTTGATTAAAAATGATCGATTTTCATGGGATCAAGAAGAAACCAAAGATTTTGAAAAATGAAAGAGGCTATGTTTACAACTCCTTTAGTAGTCAGTCCTTACTTCACAAAAACCTTTATTGTGGAATGTGATGCTTCAAGGCATGGCATTGGTGCAGTTTTAATGTTGTAAAGAAGGTCCTTTACATTTGAAAGTTTCTAACTTAAAGGAACAAATTACTCAACAATTTATGACAATTAAATGGTGTCCATACTACATGAATTTAAGAAAGTATTCCCTTACATAATAGGAACACACTTTAAGCTAAGAACAAATCACTATACAACTAAGTGCTTCTTGGGTAAAGATTACCTTTAGAATATAAGAAAAAATGGATTACAAATATGCTAGGTTATGACTTTGAATTACCTATAAAAAAGAAAAAGAAGATTTGGTGGAATATGCACATTTAAGGAAGGAAGAAGACACATATGCCTTATTTTATGTTATTTCTATTCTACAGTATGATAGGGTGGAAGAAGAAAGGATAGAATGGAAGTAGGATCAAAATGCATGTAATATTATTAGATAAATATAACAAGAACGTACTGCATTTAAAAAATTTGTATGGAATAATGATTCACTATGGTACCAAGATCGCCTATATTTATGTAAGAATCTTGAACTCAAATACAAGCTCATTTTGGAATAATGCACTTCTCTTATAGGAAGACATTCAAGGTACTTGAAAACTTACCACATGATTATGAAGGATTTTTTCTAGGATGCTCTTAAAATTAATGTCCAAAAGTTTGAGGTAGAATGGTGTGCCAATAGAATAAGAGGTATACAAACAAGAAACCAAGTCTTATACAACCATTATCTGTACTGATTCAACATTGGAAACAAGTCTCAAAATATTTGATCACATGTCTAACAAATTCTGAACAAAATAATGTCATCATAGTAGTGGTGTATTGACTCACAAAGTATGATAGTTTATGATTTGTTTCTCATCCTTTTAAATCAAGCACAATAGCTACGCCATTGATGGAAAAAATTCATAACATACAATGAACTTAGATTATTGTAAGTGATAGAGATCCAATTTTACTGGTAATCATTGGAAGGAATATTGTCTTGTTTGGGTACTCAATTGGCTCACTACTCCTCTTACAATCCTCAATCTAAAGTGTGAATTGAGATTGATGTTAAATGTCTATAAATCTAACTTCATTTCTTTGAATATAATAAAAAAACACAATGAGTCAAGTGGTTTCCCTTGGCAATCAGATGGTACAATGCATCATTCCATACTTTATAAAAAAGTTCACCATCGATAGCACTTTATTGCTATCATCATATAGCCATCATATCATCCTTGGGAGAGAAATATAAGGTTAAAGCCATGGAGTATCACAAAGAGAACCAACAAGAGGTTCTTCAACTATTGAAAGAAAACTTGGAAATAACAATAAATAGGATTAAATAATGAGCATATCAAAATCATAGTAAAATTAAATTTGAAGCATGGGACTAGGTATTTTTGAGGCTACAATAATACAAACATATAATTCCCCTCAAGAAAAAAATGAAGGAAAATAAATCAAAACACAAGTACTATGATCCCTATAAGGTGTTGGCAGAAGATTGGAAGTGTGGCTTAAAAATTGAAGTTTCTTCGATCTTCATGTGTACCTCCAGTATTCTATGTTTATTTCCTAAAAAGGGTAAATGGTGACAATATCCTAGGCTACATTATTTGACCAAATATTGATGAATAAGGGAAAATGATACTACAACTTGAAATAATCCTTGAAGCATAGATGAAGCAATAAAAAACTAGAGTAATTACTAAGCATCCCATCAAGTGGAATAACTTTCAAATAGAAGAGGTGACATGGGAATATGAGTTCTTAATACAAAATAATCCATAATTAATCAAGTATTGATGAAAATTCTTATTTGAAAAGGAGGTCCATGTTGAGACCCAGATATTGTGACATTACATTCCTGTAATGTTAAGCCCTAAATATTGGCACATTACTCTCTATATTGTGTCTCATTACATATTATTGATGTCAGCTTGAGCCGATTAGTGGTAATTTTCATTAGTATTATTATATTAGTTATGCCATCTTGGGTTCATTAGTTGCAATTGTACCTCTTTGTATCCTATATATAGGAAGGAGACCTTTTTCATTCAAATAATCTCATTTTGTCTTGTCTTATGTACTTAGTAAATTGTATAAGGAGGTTTCCCTTTCAAAGAGGCTTTCTATTCATCTCTTTTCATCATTATAAAGGAATGGGTTACTCTTTTGGTCTCTTTATGCTCTTTTCATGCTATTTTGGGGAAATTGTTGCATAACATTTTGTATCAAAGCTTAGACACTTCAAAAACATGAAGTCTTGGAATGTTTGCAATAAATTTTACTATACAAATATTCAGAGAGAAAAAATAAGAACCCATCTATAAATTAGGCCAAATAATCTATGATATAAAATTTAAATCCTATCATGTTACAGGTTTTGAGTGATTAATAGTTTAAAGTAGGGTGTTTTACTAGTCCAAAAATTAGTCTAAAACATTTGTTCTGAAAAAAATAGTTATATATTGAGCGTGCAAGATCCAAACTCAATGAGAACTATTTCATAAGAAATAATATTGACCAAAATATATTGGGTAGAAACTTCATAATTAAAATAAAATGTTTGTACATGTGGCAAGAAATACACTCTCACTCTTCTGAATAGGACACAAATAGTACGTGTTGAGAAAATTGTCACATTTTTTTTTGTTACATCCAAATTAAAAAAAAACTATGTAATTGAAAATATGACTTACCAAGATACCATTGAATGATATTTTAGAATCAAAGGGGATACAATTTCAAGGTTAATGGAGTTGGAAGGTCGGCTAGTGTTGTTTAGGATTAAGCACCCTTGTAACCTAGGGTCTAGGGTTACCAACTTACCACTAACCTCATAGACAATCAGCTTTACCAGAGAATAGAAAGGGAATAGGAAGAAAGTCTTGACTTACCCAATTACCGATGGTCAATCCAAGCTTGATCTTCTCCCGCTCCTCTTCTCTCCAAAGCTTCCAGGGATGTGCCTCTTTCACCTATAAAGAGCAAATTATCCATGTAATATCGCATGCATGTATATATAAGAGGTTATATAAACAATATACCAAATACATAATCAAATATATTCATTAACCACAATACATGAAAGAAACACAACACAATGTTGGAAGAAGAATTCTCTTTATTAATAGTCAGTGAATGAGATAAGAATACAACCCAGCTTCTGAGACAAGGACTCCTCTGCAACCAAAGGACTCTGAGTTCTGCTACTCCGAGACTTCTAAAGATATACCACCAGCATAACTTTGCTCTCCAATCTTGATTGATTAATGCCCTCCCAAAGGCCTCTATTTATACTTTGGGAAATAGAGTGATTTCGAAGGTTGGGGTGGTTGAAACAGTTGGGATAGTTAATGATTAGGGCCCAACTAATCTCCATTAAACATGTTTTATATTTTTTAAGGTCGAACTGAGGTGCACGCGACTATTAATATAGGAAACCCGCGTATGACACATGAGTTGCTCAAATGAAACCCGAGTACGCTGATGTATGAGGGTTGCAATGCAGATAGTTGCGTACAGTACGCGAGTTGCAATGGAGATAGTCGCATACGCAACTCAACACTTAGAAAAATTTATATAGCAAGCTGGTTTAAGAGTAAATGCATCCCAAGTCATGCCCATCTATAGTGTTTTGGCAAAGTTCAATCCTAATATGTCCTTTTGTGTACCAACATAAGGAATGTCAGCACTCAAATAGAGAAGTGCCATTTGGGTTGATAACAATGATTTAGAGATAAAACCTACTAAGTTAATTATGGGACAAGGTCTTGCAAAGATGTTGACCCAAGGAAATGAAAAATCCTTAGTAATAATCTACTAGAACAGTGATTCAGAAAAAAGTGCATCAGATGAGCTTTAGATATTAGAGTAGCACCCTTGGTATACCGACATCATATTTTTCCTCCATAACCTTACATGCCCTGATCACCTACTTGGACATAAAAGAAGAGAATTAAGGTTAAAAGCAACTAAGTATTGTTTAACAAAAGATGGTTTGGGTTGGAGAAACCTCAATGGTTTAATAGTTAGATGTGTCGATGAACCTGAGTCCAAAAAAATCATGGTTGAGTTCCATGCAGGATTTTGTGGTGGACATTTTGCAGCAAGAAAAACTGCCCATAAAATCCTTAGAGCATGCTACTATTGGCTGAACCTTTTTTCAAATGTGCACAAGTCTGTCAGAGTTTTCCCCTAGTGTCAGTTGTTCACTAAAAAGAAACAAATGAAATCCTTTCCTTTAAACCCAATAGTAGTCCAAGCCCCTTTCCAACAGTGAGGGCTTGATTTCATCAGTAAGTTCAAGGATAACTCGAGCAATGGTTATTCTTGGATACTCACTGCCACAGATTATTTCACCAAGTGGGTAAAGGCGATACCCAATAAGAAGGCAACCGATGTTGTAGTCATGGATTTCTTAAAAGATAAAATTATCACAAGATTCGGTGTGCCAGCCAGAATCATCATAGATAATGGCCCATGCTTTGTTTCCTTTGAGATGTCATCCTTTTGTTTCAAGTACGACATTTTCCTATCCCATTCATACAACTATTATGTTATTTTTTCTACATTAAGCTAATATTATGTTAGGATCTTTACTAAGAGAATAACAAGTACAACAATCAAACACAAGAGACAATGAACACAATGTTTTTGATCGGGGAAACCATAAATGGATAAAACCCCGCAACTTCCTTAGACATAGAATCAACACAAGATGTAAAACCCCAAAATAGTAAGATGCACTCCCGACAACAGCAATCTTCTTCTTGTCCAGCCCCAGTGTCTTCTCCTTCCTCAACTATGCGCTATACTTGAATGTGTGAGTGATGTGTGCTAAATAGAGATCCGAGCTCTCTATTTATACTAATCCTGACATGACTAATACCCTACTAGGGCCGACCTCTACTTGGAGATTCTATTAACCCTAGGGCCCTGAAACTGTGGGGACTTTAACCCTTACACAATCGAAGGGTTACCCACTATGACTTGACATGACTTGATTACATTATTGATCCTCCCGATCGGAACATTGGGGCATGACAACATGACTCAAAAAAATAATAGATACATCCTGGAATAAACATCGGGTTACAATACATAATATACATAGATGAATACATTTCGAAGTTACAAATACATCAACATATTATCCCCAAGGAAATGGTCTATCTGAGTCAAGTAATAAAAACTTAATGACCATAATCAAGAAAAGTGTTGGTGACAATAAAAAGGCTTGGGATAGCAATATCAGGTTTGCATTATGGGCCAATAGAATCACAAAGAAAATTTCAACTGAAAGGAGTCCTTTTGAACTTCTCTATGGCCTAGATGTCACCTTACCTATCCATTTAAAGCTTCCGGTGTATTAGCTTCTCTAGACCTTTAGCACAGATCAGGATGCCATTCAGAACAGAATCAACCAGTTGATCAAGTTAGATGAAAGCAGAAGAAATTCCCTTGACCAAAGTATCATAAATTTAGACAAAGTCAAGAGAACCTTTGATAGATCTACACGTCCTGGATCCTTTCAAGTAGGTGACACAGTCTTGCATTAGGACAAATGACGGGAGAAACCTAGGAAACATGGAAAGTTTGACAGCTTATGGTTGGGGCCATATATCATTAATGAAGTAGCAAGAAAACATTATTTATATCTAGATGACCTAGAAGGAGAAAGGTTAAGCCTACCAGTGAATGAATTTCTCCTCAAGATGTTCTTCGCCTAGACGGTTTGATGCCTTTATTGGAATCGGCGGTTTCAGGGCTAATTTCTAAACCTTGTGCTGCATGTATTTTTAAATTTCATGTATCATATTGTTGTATTATTGATGTTTTGTACCATAGTACTAACCTTGAAAATTTTCTTTTGTATATTAGTCTTATAAAATATTTCTTTTTGTACATTAATATGCTTTTATAGTTGATTTCTTTTATATACATATTATTGACAAACTTTAATTGCTATGGAATACACAGATATTTTGGAGTTCTCACATCCTCTTCTTTGATTAGAAGATTAGTCAGAACATGTGTCCCTAGATGGAGCCAGATGTTACCACCTATGTTGGACTTAGTGGTTTTTTATCAAGAGAGCTTGGTGAACCAGACAAAGATGATTTGTTCGGAATTCAGAAGGCCTTCAGAAGTGCTTCTGGGAATCGCTTGTTGGATTATATCACATGTTCATACCCCATAGGGGAGTGGTAATAAAATGTTCTAGCATGATAGTGTATGTAAAAGAATCGGTCTCTTAGACTTTATTTGTCAATCCGATCAACCTAGGGTGTTTTTTTCCTTGGTTATTATTGGTTGTTGAATAAACGACTGATAATTTATGAGCTTTTCACTCAATACCTATAAAGTTGGGGTGGTTGGCTTAAAATTTGGGCCTATTGAGGTTATTAGAGTCTATGTGTCAATGTATAAACATGCTAGGCATCATGGTCGATTCATATGAACATGTCTAAGTCCCCCTAGGTTTTAATTTTTTTAATTTTTTTAATTTTTTTAATTTTAATTTTACCACAAAACTTAGGCTATTTTTTAACAGTCTAATTGGAAAAAGTGGTTTTGTAATAAAAGTGGGCTCAAAAATTAGTTTTAGTCATGGGGGTGCTCATTTTCTAGCTCAGAGCACCATGTAAACCCATAAACCCACTTTTACTAGGTTTTGAGTGATTTGTACATCTGTCAGGTCAAAAATCCCAAAAACTCAAATATTGATTATTTTAATTGATAAATTAATTAAATAATGGAGAAAACCCCAAATCCTAAATCAGTGGGATTTGCTCCGATTTGACTAAAATCAGTCTCATTGGCTTGATATTGACTAGATTTGACTATCCCTTGATAGAAGGAGGTGATCTAGGCCGAACATAGAGTACATTACTGCATGCAGTCTTGGGAATTATGCCCTCTCTCTCTCCTCCACATGTTTGGGCTCATCTGGATGAATTTTCATGGATGCTTCAGTTGGCAGGTTGAGTGTCAGTCCAATCAGCTCTCCAATTAATAGTTGCACTCAATGAGACTCATATCAGGATCAATTAGACTCATATCAAGCTCAGATTCACTCCACATGCAGCTGCAGTCTCTTTCTCCTTTGGAATTGCCCCCCCATGGGCTAGATTTCCTATTTTTGCTATAAATAAAGCTCAGTTTTCCTCTTCCAAGCTAGTTAGAGATGGATTGAAGAGATGTTTCTATTGTATTGTGTACTAGTTTGGAAAAAAGAATATTTGGAGGAAATATCTATGGTGTAATGCTTTTCATGTGTGGATGGTGATTGTCAAGTGCTTATGAGGTATAATCTGTATTATTGATCTTTGCTTTTTGATGGTTAATTGTTGGCCTTGTAGGAGAGAGCTCCCTCTGTTAGGATAAGAGATCATTCTAGTTTTATGTATGCTCATAATGTTCGCTTGTTTTATATCTCTTGGAGTTGCATGTATTTTAAGCTTAATTGTAGGCTTTCTAATTGTCTTTTTCCAGCAACACCTATGTTTTAACCATCTATTTGTGCAAGGATTTCTAAGCTGTAGGTGATCTCACTTGTAGAATGGGTTGAGATAGTTTTAATATTCCTCATATTCAGGATATTTTTTAGGACATAGTCCCTCAATGTTCCACCAAAGCAGACTCCAAAGCCCAACATTCCCAGGCTTCCAACACTCTTTCTCTCTCTTCCTCCTTCTAAAATCAAATTTTTACCTATTTAATTTGTTTACAAGATTTGATATCATTTATATCTATTATATGAAATTAAAACTTAACATATATATATTGTCTCAAGGCTCATAATCTAGATCTCATTCCTAAAAAGTTTCATAAAGCAGTCTAGATCTAGTTCAGGGAAATCGTCCATTTTGCATGGCAATTTAAAGATAATCCGTAATTTTCATGCATTAGATTTCTGTTTTCTGTTTTTAAAGGATAAAATCCATAAATCAGTGCACATTAAATTTTCTTTCCCAAAGGAAAGCAAATACCCCAAGGAAATCTTTCTTTCCTTGGTTCCGTTTTCACCATTCTAACTAGTTTTAACTTAGTTTTTTTTGGTTTAAAGTATGCTGACCCAAAGGTACTTTGAAAGTGATTTTGGACATATTTAATTATAATTAGCTCACTTTTTTTTATCAGGATTAACAGAAAGAGGAGAATTTGTTTCTCGAAAGTGGCTTTTGGGCCATCCGAATCCCCCCAGGGGTCTCCCTTTTTTACTGTAATCTTAAATTTTTGCATTTTGTAAAGCCCTAGTTTCATTATGTATAAGAACCAAGAGGATTCAGATAA
>LPNX010186480.1:0-34142 GCA_001517045.1 Pseudotsuga menziesii | reverse complement strand
TTTTTTTTTTTTTTTTTTTTTTTTTTTTTTTTTCAGTTTTTTGCAATTTATTATTTTTCTTTCCTCTATATTAGTTTCATTGATGTAGAATAATATGATTTGATTACTTTATCATATATTCCATATTACAGTATCAAAGTAACTTTAAAACTTACCCCACGACTTCTCGATTGACCCGAAAGGGGAAATAGATGCGTGGTAGGACTAATTAGAAAACTTGTGGTTTGCTTCTTTTTTGATGCTTATCTTTAATTCCTGCAAACAATCATCCTAAAATAAACCCCCTCCTTGATTCCCCGATTGAGGTCCACTTAGACCGAACGAGGTTCTTGGAGGGTTTTTCTTTCTAAAAAACACATCCTTTAAAATTTATAAAATTGACAAGACTCTGGTGAGTATGCTTTGCACTTGGATGCGGTTCATCTAATCAGTCAATCTGAATCAAAAGAAACATGAGTGACTAGATTAGTTATTTTTCACCTTCCCCAATCAACCACCATTAGGCGAAAATCCAACGCCTCGATCAAACCGTAAACGGTGGCAAAATACCCAAAGGAAGTGGGAACTCCTCAACGGTGACCTTGGGGCACTGATCTTTGTTACACCTTTGTGTGTATTATGAACACAGTATCAGAGACTCCATTCAGCCCACACATTCCTTACGGGTAGCCGTGAAGGTTTATTTTTGGACATACTCCAAGTACCCCTCGAGTATATCTGGAGTCCCCCCTCGCCTAACTTAATCCACTCACTTTTCATATTAACTTAAAACGTACCAAGAGGCAATTGCAAAACATTCACTCCAAGCACATGCAAGTACATTTGATTATTTTATGACTCCATTTTTAAGGCACTAGTTCTATGTTTAAATCTTTTGATATATATATATATATTGGGTGTCAGCATTGTGCTTTCTTGTGCTCATTTTGTTATATTTTCATCTATGGTTATTAATGTTTAATTTCAAACTCCTAAACATCTCTATCAATTTAACATCATCATACTAAAGTAATTTTCCTTAGTAACTTAATAGGGTCTACCCCCCTTGGCTTCGTTAGGAGTTGAGCCTAAACGGATGAGTCAAGAACAAGGTGACAGCCTTGACTCAAGAATTGCCCCCAAGGACACACCAAGTGGCTTGAATATTTCTGCCACATCCCCCCTAGTTGTGTGAAAGGTGGAAACAACCAACACTTGAATAGTTTACTTATATAGGATTATAATTTTGAGGAGACAATGATCTTGTCCTCCTGCCCGAAGGAATGTGGGGAGAGCTAGGTATTTAAATTTTTATGTTTTTAAATTTTTATGAATTTTGTCATAAAATTATATACATATGTATAAGAGTTTTTAATCTATTTGAACGTTTAAAATGCAGATGTTGGACTTATTCTCCATGATGGGCATCCCAGGATGTATGTACATCCTATACCAGGTAGAGATTAGGGTCTGACGAGGGTGCTTGAGGGAAATCTGGCTAGGCTGACCCAAAGAGTTCCCACTATACGGATTGAGCAGATTCCTACTGTTATGCAAGAATTTGTTGTAGGGATTCCACCTATTTGGATGCACCTCATGAGGAGGGTAGCCAGGGCTATTCTAGTTTATATAGAAGCCGAAGAGGTTGATGCAGCTGAAGAAGTTGACGGTGAGGAAGATGATAGTGATGCGGAAGATCAGGCCTATATCTATAGGAATTTTATGGATTTCAATCCAATTTTTTGTATATTTTTGTATATTTTCACAGTTGTGACTAGTTCTTAGGATCAAAAACTCAACCTATCTATGGACATATTTTTACATATATATAAATATATTTTTCCTGTCTATTTACATGTATTCCAAACATATATGTTGTGTATATTTTACAAAATGTGTGTTAAGATCCAATCGATAATATAGTTTGCATATGCATCAGTTAATGTAATTTCATTAGGTGGAATGTGATTAAATGAAATATAATCGAAATTTATTTCAATTAATCTAACCTGCAAAAAATGACGTAAAAAGGTAGGGTTTCGCATCTCATAAGCTCCATTGAGCTGGGAAACTACCAGTTGAGAGTCAAGTCTGATTTGCAACTAGGTGATACCACATGACAAGGCATCCCATAATAAATCAATAGCATCCCTTTATTCCCCCACATTATTGGTAGCAGGACCTAGACAAGGGTCTCCAGAGGAAACTAGTTGTCATGAGGGTGAATAGATGACCCATGCGACTGAATCCAGGTTACAAGTATGATGACTAGCACCATCCATAAAACCTACGAACCACTCAGCTGACATATGTAACAATCGCCAAATGGTATAAGAACACGAACCAGAAGACTATTGTACATAAAATTACATACAATAAAAATACATTAAAAGCACTAAGCCTAGGCATAATATTTCTTCAAGTAGAGCCCATTTCTAGGATTAGGTAGCTTGTTTCCATCAAAATCAGTTAACTCATATGCCCATTTTTTCAATATTTTTGACACAATGTAGGGTCCTAACCACATGGGATTGAAATTTCCTACCCCTAGGCGTTCTTTGTCTTGATCCTAGAGCAAGACAAGCTCCCCTTCAAAAAAAATTCTAGGCTTTACAGATTTATCATATTGGTTTTTAACCCTATTTTTATGCGCTTCATTTGTCGTTAACGCATCTCTGCGTTGCTCATATAGATGTTCCAAATGTAGCAAACGTTCTTCTAATTCAGTCATTTCTAGAAGTACATGAATGGCAATTTTAAGTGATGGAATTTCACACTCAACCGGAGTGACTGCTTCCACCCCGTGAATGAGTTGGAAAGGTGAAAACTCCATGGAAGTTTTAACATTTGTATAGTATGCCCAAAGTGCAGGATGTATCCTAATGTGCCAATTTGACTGGGCTGCATTAATAGTGTGCTTAAGAATGGTCTTCAAGGTCTTATTGACTGCCTCTACTTGACCATTCACTTCCAGGTAGAAGGAAGATGAGTGATCTTGCTTAAACCCTAGCATAGTAGCCAATTTGGTCATCATGCTATTCTGAAAATGACTGCCATGGTTAGTGACAATCTCCTTGGGAATTTTGAAGAGAGTGACAATCTAGTTGAATATGAAAAAAGCTGCAGTTTCGTCGTCAGCCTTGAAGGTAGGCATTGCCTCTTCGCACTTGGTGAAGTAATCAACAATGACAATGATATATTTGTGCCCCCTAGTCGAAGATAGGTTGCACGTCACTTAATATACCCCTCACTTAGTGAAGGGTCTCACTGTGATGATGGGAAACAAAGGAGTAGGATGTGACCACATTTTCTTGGTGTAGAGCTGACATGGACAACAATGATTCAAAGCCTCCACACAATCTTTGAAGATCGTGGGCCAGAAATAACCAGCACACAAAATATTCTGGGTTGTTTCTAACCTCGATAAATGACCCCCGCATGCTCCGCTATGGGAATCATTTAGGACATGCCAGACCTCATTGTGGGTGAGGCATCGATACAAAATAGAGTCTACCCCTCTACAGTACAAAGTATACCTGATGATAAGGTAGTTTTTCGCATGAATGTGTAGTTTACGCCGCTCTTCCCTCGAGAAGGATGAGAGACCCTTTAAAGTATGGAGATAGATAATTATATCTCTGTACCAAGGATCAGAGGTTGAAATAAAAAAAAATGTACTCATATGGGAATGATTCTTCTTCAACTGCTACAATCCCTTCCGTTGGAAATTCTGCAATAAGTTCTACAAAAACTAAGGAATTTTTGGATTTGGTAGATTGAAAATCCAAGTCAAATTCCTGGAGAATGACTATCCACTTATTGAATTTTCCACTGATTATACATTGGGACAAAACATACTGAAATGATTAACATCTGCCACTACTGTAGTGGTCCTCAGTAGGATGTAGCGGTGTAACCTCTCCACAACATAAGCAACTGCTAAATTCAACTTCTCAACGTGGGAGTATCGAAGTTCAGGACCAGCCAATGCACAGCTAAGGTAATAGAAAACATGATCTTAGAGCTTTTCATCTTCCTAGACTAATACTACCCCAATGGTCGATTTCGACGCAGCCAGATACAATCTAAAATCTAAAGAGTAATCTGGTGGGCGTAACAAAGGAGCCGACAACAAAGATTTCTTTAATGCCTCAAAAGCAAGTTGTGCAGTTTCATCCCAGACAAATGGTGTGTCCTACTTCAACAGGCGCATGAAACACTTAGTGATTTTGGAATAATTAACGATAAAACATCGAAGGAATTTGGACTTTCCATGTAGGATTTAAATTTTCCTAATAGAACAAGGAGGAGGTAGATTTACAATGGCCTCTACTTTCAAAGGATCCACTTGAATACCTTTGTTTGAAACTATGAACCCGAGTAGCCATCCTGACTCAATGCAAAAAACACACTTGTGGGGATTCAAGCATATTTTGTAATGTCTACATTGTTCGAAAATCAAGCGAAGATGATCTGGATGATCAATCCTCTTATGAGAATGGGCAGACAAATCATCGGGGTATGGCACAACAATGTTCTTGATGTCATGGAAAGAAAAAATCATTTCTTGCTGAAAGGTAGCCCCTGCATTTTTAAATGCAAAGGGAATTTTTTTGTATGCGAAGGTACGCCATTGACAAATAAAATCCATTTTATGTTGGTCTTTTGACTTAATTTTAATTTGATTATACCTAGAAAAACCATACATAAATGAAAAAACTTCACTCCTTGCACAAGCATAAATGATTTGATCTATGAAAGGTGTGGGGTAATTGTCCTTGGGACATGCCTTGTTCAAGTCATGAAAGTCTATACATACATTTATTCTTCCTTTTTTCTTATCAATGGGAACAGGATTGGATACCCATTCTGTCAAAGGAATCGGGTAGATGAAACCAGCTTTCAACAATTTTCCACTTCAGCCTTAATGGCTGCCGCCTTACGCAGGTTGACAAGTCTAATATTTTGTCAAACTGGTTTGGCATCAGGATAGTTTCATATTTCATGTTCAACAATCGATGGATATATTCATGGAATATCCTCATATGACTAGGAAAACACGCTGTGAAACTCCTTAAATAAGGCAGTTTAGATAGCAATCTCCTCCAGCGAGCAGCATGCACCAATATGTACATTTTCGATGAAATCTGGGTTTGTAGAGATGTGGATAGGAATGGTTATAGAAATATTTTCCATATTCCCCTCGGCAAAAATTACCTCCCTTGGAAAGGTATCGATTGGTAAATCAACATTATCTATCAGTCTCACATGGAACTCTTGGTTTTCGATTCTACTCAGCTCTAGAAAGAAATAGGATCTATGGTGAAGATCTTTGCAGATCTTGTATCACCCACTCATGGCTTCCAGAATGGATTCATCCGAAGGAAAAACCATGTCTAATAAATCATCTAAGTATAAAGAGTTCTCTTCCCAAGAAGGAATATAAGTTTCTTTCGACTCCTCTGAGACTGTAGAAGGAGTCAAAATCAGATCAGCAGTGTTGTTAACGATAGCTTGGTAAACCACTTCCACTGCCAATAAGGGTACTTGAGGTTCTTAATGGGTAGAAAGGACCCAATGATCGTTTCTCTCGACAACCATTGCGATAGACTTACCCACACTCATGGAACCTAGATAATTTATCAGGGCTGGGATATCAAAAGATCCCATTAACGATCAATACATACCATCCCCCAAGCTCTCTATAGCAGGCTTGAATTGATTAAGAAATGGTACCATTGACTCATTCATTTCCAAATGGACCCTTCGAGTGAAATTGAGTTGGTCAACAGTAACCAACTTTCCTTCATGTGGAAAAACCACCACTCAAAGAACAACTGAAGCAATTGCGCACATAGTGTAAGTCCAACTTCTCCCCATAAGCAAGTTATAGTCCAATGGAGCATCAATCACCTCCACTTCAACAGACACTACTTTCTCTGCCAACTTAATCTCAAAATATGGTAGGATATCATAAGGGTGGAAAGACCTCCTGTCGAAAGTAGTAAGCAAGGTGTTTGACGGAACTAGCTTCTGGGAACCCAAATTCTTCCAGTAAGAAAGAGACATGACACATCTAGAAGCACCCTTAAAAACAAATGTGAGTCCAATGGTGTTTACACCATGGATGACATCTACTTATAAGGTCACACGATATAGTAGGCACATATTAACATCTAATAGATTGAACTTTTCCATCAGAATCGAAGAATCCATGTTGCTTAAAGCTTCTAAAAGGGCTTCCTGCTGAGTGGGAAAACTCTGAAGCACTTCCAATGCGGACATCGCACAAGGAGTTTGGGACAAATATTACACCATAGAGTAGTTATAAGAAGCCCTAGAGTTTGGGTTGTGAAATGCCTTTTTAAATATACCTTTCGGTATTTTGTGTATTGGATCAGCAAGTTTCTTGATTGTGAGAGGGCTATAGGTTTCACCGAAATATTTACCCTTCTCAGGATCCTTAGCCTCATAATTTTTATTTATTTTCTAGAGAAAGGTACTAGATCATACGAAGTTTCCTTAGGACAGGCACCCGATGCTCCCCTAGCTACATTAGAAACATAATTCACATTCTATCCTTGGGGAAAAGGGTCCTTTAGGAGAGTCGATTGTTGGGTCTTCAGCAGCTTTTGAGCTTGTTCCATGAGAGGGAATTGATGAGTTAAGTGATCTCCTTGGCACAAATTACATGGAAATTTCACCTTCTTATTATTTTTCTTGCCCCATCATCATTATTCATGGGTTTATTCTTGTTTTGGTTTCCCTCACCTTTCTTCCCCTTCTTCTTTTTCCCACCGGGCTGTTGATTGCCCATTTGGGAGGATTGAGCAAAAAAAATTTCATTTTGGGGTGAGGGGGAAGCATTTTATACCTCCAATATAGAATGAATGATAGGAAACTCATGAAGTTTCTTGGCCAAAGACTCTATAGTGGGAAAATTCACTGAACCAAGCACACCATCAGCATGGGGTCCAGGCTTGGGTTTCTTGACACTATGCGTAGACCGCGGTGCCTCAGGTATGATTTCATATAATATCCCTGACTGAGCATATATAAAATTAATTTGCTGGACCTTGAGGATGGATTCTTCTTCAGTGGTCAGCGCCGAAGTGGATACATCCTTAGATATATAAGGAAACAAATATTTAAGGAACCACTTTAATAGAAACTCGGGGGGTATGGTAGGTTTTATAAGCCTCTTCCTTCTTCACCAATATTGGATATGATCCAAAATGTGTGTGGATTTGTATTTCCTAAAAGTAGACAAGAGGTCTGTGTTGGCATCATACAGGACAGGAAGCTGGAAGTGGTTCAAGAACACATTAGCTACGTCCCAAAAACTGTCAAACGCATCAAAAGGCAATTCAATATACCACTTTGCTGCAACACCACTCAATTTTCTTTGGAACAACCTAAACCGAATGGTGTCATCGTTCAATGAGTTGGAAGAGAACCATAAATGGAAAGTGGTGATATGGGCACCCAGATATTCATTAGTTTTTCCCTCAAAATTGGGAATGTCTGAGGGTAACTTGGTTGGAACAAGTGGCCATGTGGCATTATGTTTCACTGTGTCATTCATCAACTTGGTAAAATATGGAAAGTTTAAGGTTTCCAGGAACGTAATTTTAGGCCTAACTGGAGCCCAAAAAGCATGAGTTTGGGAAGTAGAAGGACCCGCCCCTTGGTTCCCAAAAGTAAAGGTGGGGTTTCCCCCAGCTGTCGGTTGTGAAGTAGTTGGACTACTTTGAAATGGATTCCACCAATAAGCCAGTGTATTATTTGTGTGCAGTGTAGTATAAGTAGTTTGAGCCCTCCAGATGAAACTAGATTCTGAAATACTAGAGCGGGTATCCCTCTACTAAAAAGCGAGAAAGGAGAGCTTGTAAACATAGCTGAAATTGGAGTTTGGAAACCTTGACCATAGGTGTTTGTATTTCCAAAATGCATCCCCACATATGTAGGTGTAGGACCTACATAAGGCATAGATGGGGGAATGTGCCTCCCATTCCATGAGAATTCCTAAACAAATGAAGAGTATCCAACTGGACCACTCTGGGTAGTGTGCATAAAATATGGTGAAGTAAAAGGTACACTAGGAACCCCAGTGATAACCCCACTAGAAGGACCTACTACATTCAAGGAATTTCATGGTTGAACCGCTCGATTACTTGGTGGTAAAGGAGTAGTATATGTACTTGGTCTAGTAGTACCAATCGGGGGAGGTGGTACACATCCATCCAACATGGTTGAAGTGGGGGTAGACATACCCTCCGTAGAGCTTGCCATAATCCTGCTCACAGGAACACCAATCACAGGTGAAGTTAAAGGGAGAACTTGTACAATCATAGGACCGTTTAAGTCAGTAAGAGGGGGGTTAAATTTTCTTGCAAACTCATCATCTTGCAAGTCCTCAATCTCTACTGTGGTCATAACAACCTTATTTTTCCTGAGTTTTGGAGCACCTGGAACTTTGCTTACTCCTACCGGTTTGAAAGAACTGTCAGTATCTAATCTCCACCTTTGAGGGGGCGTGGAGGCTCTACTATAAAAGCTGGTGGAAGGTTTTGCAACCTTCTTGACCTTCTGAGAGGTTGGTCCTCCACGGTTAAAAATTGACTCTTCACACACCCTAAGGCCAACTAAATACAAACAAACAACCACACAACACTCACTAAAAAAAATCTCCTAAAGCCAGACAAACAAGCATGTATAAGATGTGATTTCGAGAAGAAAGATGATAGATGGTTAATTGGAATCCCTCTAGATGTTCTTAGGCACAAGTGGATAAATCACCCTACTGCCCTCCCACACCTTCTACCAGGGTTACTTTCCAAGCCTGTACAAGGTAGACCAGAAATAGCCTTTCGGTATACCTGTGTATGAGCCCTAGATGTCAAAGAGACTAAAGGATACTACAACTATACTAACAATATGGGGGGGGATTGATAAGCCTAATTTGTACACATGGGAAAAGTAGAAAATCCCAAAACCATGTCAACACTGGCACCGCACGGGGCCCAAGAGGTGGTATTGATAGAAGTCCCCAAATGCACAAAAATATTGGTTTACACTCAAACAAGCAATTAGAGGGTTATCTCCTAAGTCCAGGTCCTTACACGGCCTCGTTCTTAGCTCCTGTTTGAGAGGATATTCCCAGATATAATCAACATATAGGAGGATTTACCTAGTGATTGGCCAACTATGTCTGAAATCAAATACTTGTGGAGAGTTGAAACTCCCTAATCCACAAGTCTAGCCTAAGCTAGTTGTTGTAGAAGCCTGAAATAGAAAACTTACTAATAATTTTTAAATTATATCGTTCTTTTTAATAGGCTGCTTTTAGTCAAAGGAAAATGGATTGAAACTTATGTGATGTTATGGACTCAATAAAAGAAAGCAAAATGATGCATAAAAGTAAAATTTCAAAGTAAATTGCAACTACTAAGCCAACTTTTCTTTTCTTTTTGCAAATGTAAGTTAATGGAACCTAAGAACTAAGTATGAGAAACTACAAGACTTTTTAAGATTTTTTGACTTTTTTTTTGAAAAATAATGAAAATAAATGCTACATGCAACCTAATGCAAAATATTTTTGTCTTTTCTTTTCAAACAACTTAAAAAAACTATAATGCAAATGAATGCAATACTTGATCAATTTGAATAATATAAAGCATATAAAAGTGAGATGAGGAAAAAGGATCCCAAAGTGACCTACTTCAACCAAGAGGAAGAAGACCGGAACAAACCCTGACTTGGACAAACTAACAAAATTAAAAGTGTACTAGATTCACAATGAGAAAAGAGTGACACACTGAGACTACAAGAAGTAGCACAGAGTGTAAAGCATTCAAGGACTTGATCACTGACCTAGAACACAAGCAGTAATACTTACAAACCAAGAAAGAGGACCACCTACACTCACTATTTCAAGAAAATCAAACACCAAAGCTCAAGGACTTGATGAAATCAAGCATACGATGTGACATACAGACCTCAGACTCATAAAGTCATGTCATAAACAGAGCCTCACAAGCAATCAAAAAGACAAAAAGCAGGGACAAGCAAACCTTGATAGACCAAAATACTACTACAGTAAACATACGACTATCTATATAGACAACCCACGTATGACACATGACTGTCCAAGAGGAAACCCATGTGTACACAGTGAAGCACGCGACTATCTAGGTAGACAACTCGCGTGGGATACTAAAATTTTTTCAAAGAAAAAGATTAGCATCAAGGACTCTAAATAAGTCAAACTATAAATAAAAGGCCACAAACAGACTGAACAAATCCATAATAAAAAATAAGTAAAGGTTGGTAAGGGGATCTAAATAATGGACCCACATGAGGCAGGACTCCCTAGTAGAGTCACCAGTTCTGTTGTTCAGGACAATGCACCCTTTTAAAATAGGGTCTCCAGGGTTACCAACTTACTAATATACTTGCAGACAATCAACTTATCTATAAAATGAAATAGGAATAGGAATAAGGCTTGAATTACCCAGTTTATGACGGTTGATCCAAGCTTGGTCTTCTCCTCTTTCAGTCTCCTTCAAAGCTTCCAAGGCTCTCCCAATTCACTTGTAAAAGAGAAGTTCTTCAAGCAATATCTCATATATATATTAATGGTTAGTGAAATTCATATTCATAATAACATAATTGAAATCATTCATAATCCATCATACATGAGAAAATAACAATACAAAGATTAGAAGAAGACCTTTCTTTAGTCATAAACAGAGAATGGTAAGATTACAACCCAGCTTCTGAAACAAGGACTCCTCTGCAAACCGAGGACACTGAGTTCTGCTACTCCAAGAGGTCTCAAGGAATACCACCAGTATAACTTTTCTCTTCTAGGAATGATCGATTAGCCCCATCCCATGCCCTCTATTTATACATGGAGAAATAGAGAGGTTTCGAACTTTAGGATGGTTGAGGCAATTGAGATAGTTATTGATTAAGGATCAACTGATCTCAACTAATCATGATTTATTATTTTTAAAATTAGATTAAGGTACATGTGAGTATGTATATAGGAAATTCACATGTGACATGCTTCTTTCTCAAAGGAAACTCATGTGTTCAATCTAAACGCGGGTTGCAATGCAAATAGTCGTCTATGACATGCCGGTTACAATGCAAATAGCCGCATGTGCATCCCTAATCTCCAAATGAAAGTGTATGAAGCTGGCCAGGATTTTATGTATCAATGGTCATGCACATCTATAGTGTTTGGGAAACTTCAATCTTGTTGTCATTTTGTGTCCTAACATATTGGATGTCAGTACTTGGATGAAGAAGTGCCATTTTGGTAGAGAACACGTTCCAAAGATGCTGGAACTACAGTTTGAATATAATGATACAACGAGATAGGCAGAGCTAGAAAGAAACATGTACATGGTCACACTTCTAGTCGTGCCTCCTGCACCACAACTTGTAGTTCCCATCGAGTGGGCTCGAGGTATCGAAAGTGCCGACCTACTTAATTTATTACTCATGCCACATTTTGGCCAAAGTAAACAAGTGAGAAGCACATATGTGCAACAGTTCCTGGTCCGCTTCGATGGAGGATATTTATGGCTCGAAAGACCCTATTTTGTCGATCTCGAGCTCATTTCATTGATAACGGGTCTCCCAAATTAAGGCATGACCCTGTGCCATCTCTATGGGAAAACAAAGATGCGACGAAGATGAAGGAAAAGTTTGACCTCTAGCACACAAATAGAGGATTCTTGATTTCCTCTATTATTGACAATACAATGAGGTTTTCCATGAATATTTTATCTTGCAAGCTACTGCGCAAGATGTGGCCCAATGAGTGCATTGCAAAGACAATGGAACTTACGGAATAGTGCGCAGTAGGAGTGCTGTTCAATTGGTCACAGTATTTATTGAATGAGTTGCTAGAGGATGTCAAGTAAGCAGAGGAGGAAAGTATGACCAAATTCCACTATTCCTAGTTGCTTATTTTGATTTCTTTTGTTGTTTTGTCAGACTCACCTGATTACCATCCACTAGATGTCCCCATACTTTTCCATGGCACAAAATATTAGAATTTGTGGGAGGATAAGGAAGACAAGATCTGACAGATAGACAATAACATAGAGTTCTTTCTACATGTAGAAGCACTAAGATAAATAGCAAAACACTAGCACCGACTGCGAGTTGCGACAGTCCAAAGTATGCATCTTTCATAAGCTTCCAGGATGGTGTCCACAGTATATCTTGGAGTGATGATAGGATTTGATGAAGCAAGTGCATCCAGCACTAGAACCATAAACCTGCTTAGTGGCTTGGGACGAGACACATGTGAGTGTTGGGGGCTTGTTAGGATAGGAAAGAACACAAGGAAGAAGCCAAAGCACAAGCACAGACAAGAAATACAGGCATGCAACGGAGTAAAGGCAACTAAAGGAGGGAAACCAAGCACATAATAGAGAAAGCTATGACGAGGATTAGTGCGATGAAGGAAAGGAAAATACGTGGGTAGGTAGAAGAGTAAAGACTGGGAAGTGACAGGTCAGGAAGACTGTAGGTGCTCGAGTCAGTGGAAGAATGAAGGAAGGATTTTGCATCTAGTTATGACCTATAAAAAGAGAATGGAAGAAATTTTTGCGGCTAGTTATGGCCTGTGATAAATGTTATGAAGGATGATTTTGCGGCAAAGTATGGCCAGTGATAAATGTAATAAAAGACATTTTTCTGGCTATTTATTACTGTAGTGAATGAGCTATAGTCAGTCGAACCTGCACATTCTTGTAGAATATATATAGGAAGAACCTGCTCTATTAGGAGAGATAATAAATACTGAAAGGAATTAGAGATAAGTCTGATAGTAGTAGAAGGATGTTGAGCTGCGGATCTGTAGTTATGTGCGCAGACAATTTTGTAAGAGTCAGTCTGCAGCTGAGTGAGCGGATATTAGAGTAGAAGAGTTGATCCAGGCTATGTACGTATCAGTAGGATTAGAAGAAAGAATAATAAAAGAGAGAGCATGAGATCAAGAAAAGTCTGAGCTAAAAAGACATATCTCAAAATATTATGTAGTCAAGTCACAGAATGCAAGGTGTCATATATTTCCCATGCCAGATGAAGAGAACCTTTGTGGTTTTAACCCATATGGGTTTCCACGTTATTTCTTGTGTCGCTAAATGATTGAATGTTGAATGTTTGATTACCTTGCATTATTTATGGTTATTAATTAAATGAATGTCACAATATTGATAAAACTAATTGAATGAATAAATGACTAAAGCATCGTCGAAGTATTATGTATTATTTCATGTTCAAATATTGTTAAGTTGCAATACTATCGCACCATTGTCATTTACTATTAAGGAATAATCTGTGTCGTGCATTTGCGCTAATTGTTAAGTTGTCAAGGACAAGGTTGTGTCGCATGCTGGCTATGTCACACTGCTGCGCCACTTTCGAGTAGCAAAAGAATCCATCCTTCGGACTCTATCAAGCGCCTTGGCCATGCGCCAAGGGACTGTAATCCCTCCCTGACTGCAAAAACATGATTCTGTAAGTTACACATTAATATATCATGGGTGAGACTGGGCCTACCTTGCGGGTGTTGCCAACTGACCTCACGGGTGTTGCCGACTGAGATTTCTCTCTCTGGCCGATGTATTTGGGTGTTTTGTTGGTTTCATGGGTCTGTTGAACCTAGGTCACGAGAGTGAGGAAATGTTGGCCAACAAGCATCGCCTTTGTTGCTTCATTATTGTTTTATTCTTCCTTTCTGCAATTCCATTTTGCTTAGGATAGTAGGGAGTGCTCATCTCCCTCTTAATCCCATATTCTTTCATAGGTCTTTGAATTCATATGAAGTGAATTGACCTCCATTGTTTGATCATAAGGTATTCGTCTTCTTTTCGGTGTGATTCTCTACCAAATATTTGAATTATTTGAATTTGCTGAAAGCTTCATCTTTACCTTTTAATAAGTAAATCCACGATTTACGAGAATAGTCATCTATGAAATAAATATAGTATGCATACCCGCTTAATGAGATGAATGACATGGGGTCACACACACCTGAATTATTTCCAAAATTTCCTTCACCTTTCTCTCACTACTTGGAAATGGTTTCTTTACATTCTTACCTTGTTCACATCCTTTGCAAGGTCCTTCATGTTTTATTTGGAATTTGGGAAGGCATGATATTGCTTTTCTTTCAATTGGTAAAGCCCTATAGTGTACGCATGCAAGCCTTCGATGCCATAGTTCATTTTGTTCTATAAAATCATGAATCAAGGCTTGTTCAGGTTGTCCTTTGAACTTGTATAGACCTCCCTCTTGCTCTTTAATTATTGTTCAATCATATATTGTTTTTCATCTTGGCCATAAGAGTACTTGGCCATCAAAAAATGCAACAAATAATCCTTTAGCATCTAAGGACAAGATGGTTAGGAGGTTTTTCTTCAAACATGATATGTAGAGAACATCTTGCATCTTCATTGACTTGCTATAGTACAACTTGTAGGAGGATTATTCACTCCCTTTTATTGGATATTAATAATCATATCCATTTTTCACCTTATGAGGTGACTCATGTTCCGATAGGTTGATGAAGAATTCTTTATATCCTATCATATGGTTGGAGTCTATACTATCCACTAGCAAATAATTGCTTCCATGGGTAATGGTACCTATAAGAGATTATATCAGAACATATTCTTCATCACTTGATGAATCTTCTAGTGTTCCCTTGCTTTTAGGTTCATAATATTTTGCAATATGTGCATGATGCCTCTTATTTTTTTTTCTTTGGAGGATCCTTTGTTTCTGGGCTGATGTCTTGAGAAGTGGCCTTTCTCATAAAATATGAAGCACCTCAGATTGGTGTAGTCTCTTCTTCATCTATGGTTATTTTGGAATTTCTTTGGTCTTATATGAGAGTGATCCTTCCTCTTTCCTTCATTCTTATTTTCCTGATTTGTTAGAGCTTGATCATCACTTGTTCCCATATTCTCTTTTCTTGAGACTAATTGAGCTTCCTCTTGAGCACATCCTTCCCATAGTCTATTGAACTTGATTAGTTTCTGTCTGGCACATGTCCCATTAATTAATGAGTCCCATGACCTTGGAAGTCCATTCAAGGTAGTGATCACAATATCACTTTCTTCAATGGCCTCTAATTTCTCCTTGATATGAGAAACCCTCGTGAAATAAGACTGAATGGTCTCTGAATGTTGGATATTTACATTCTTGAGTTGATTACTCAGGCTCATCTTCTATTTGAAGTTATTTCCTTCAAACAACTTGGTTAAAGCATCAAACATATTCTTAGGAGTCTTCAAAGATGATACTTGAGGGATGAGGTTGTCCTTAATAGAATCAACAATAATCATTTTATCTCTTATCATGTTCTTCTTCTAGTTTTCCTTTTCATATTCTCCCTCTAGTTCTGGAACGTCCTCATTGACGCATTCTTCAAGGTCATTCTCTTCTAAGATAAGAGAGATTCTATGCTTCCATGCTCAAAATTTATTTGTTCCTTCAAGTTTATCCTCAAATTTGGTGTGATTCATCATCCTAATATGAGAGCCTCAAATGGAAATAGATCTTAGCAAATTGAGATTCCCAATTTTATTTTGAATCTAACTGAGTTAGGATTCCATAAAGAAACCCTAATTTTCCAAACTTGGAATATTGAAATTATGTTTGGATAGAAATATGCACCTCCTTAAGGTGATTTTTTCAATGAGGTCTTTTACCAAATTTTGTTGAGGGAAACTCCAAAAACTTGATTCCCCAGTTTCCTCTGGAAATAATGATTAGGTCAAAACTAAATACTCTTCAAACTAGAATCTTTTGATGTCAAAATATGCCACTCCTTGTGGTGAGCTAGCATGGCCCTCTTTTCTGGAAAACTCATGGAGAGAATAGATAGAAGTTAGAAGAGCTAGCTTCTGTAATTCTATAGTTCCTTCTTTCAGAGTGGCTTTGATACCATGTTAGAGTTCACACTTTAATTCAATTCGGTTAGACCTTTAAATTGAAATATAGACAAGAACATAAATATTTACTTTGGGGAAGCCATAAAGGATAAAACCTTGCAAATTGTTTAGAATAGTTTCGTCACTTAGTACAATGTCAAACCAAGATATAATACCCATATATAAGATATCTTCCATGACTTCTTCTTCTCCTCACACTAGCAGACTTATCCTTTTCTCTGTTAAGCAAAATTTCTTTAAGTGAGTGTCCAAATGAGGGAGGGTGCCTTGCTCTTTATACCTTACCAGTGAGTTACCTAAAACCTAAATAGGATGACATCCTAACCTAATAGGGTAGACTTCACTCTTGGAAGACTCAAAATAGATTTTACAATATTTCATCTGGGGACTATTATTGGTCATGGAGCCCAATATTCTAGATTCAGAGATATTATTGTTCATCTATGTTTGTATCCCATTTTTACTATACACTCATCCTAGCTAGGGGTTGCAGGGCCGAATTCCTTGAAATAAATTTTGGTATGTTTGGTGGCCAATAGTTTGTGGGCCCACAGTATTGGGTGACCCATAATATTTTCCCATGGTAACTTCGGATTAAAACGAAAGCATTGTAATACGAATTTGTATTGTATTGTACCATTTTAAAACAATATATGTGATTATGTGAGAGTGTCAAGAGGAAGTGTAGTAGGGTTTCTATAGGTTGTATCCATTCATTTTGTTGTATGGGATAATAATAAAGGACTGATCATTTATATGTGGACGTATCCCGTCTTGGGTGAACCACATTATATCTATGTCTCTCTTGTAATGTGTTTAATATTTTCATCTTGTTTAATTGTTTAATTTTTATTGCTCTACGATCCTGTTTTTATAACAATTGGCATTAGAGCCAAAAGGTCTATTTGGTTGGTAAGATTGCAAGAGAGAAGGGTTTTTGGTTCGAGTGGGAGAAATGGTAGAAGAAGGAAAATTAATAGCTAAAACTAATAGTTATGGAAGATAAAAATGGAGGACTATTCATAATAGAAGGATCTATACCTACTGTTGGGTGGAAAAACAAAACAATTGGTGACTATGAAGGATGCAAAATGGGAGGTTCTTGACAGAAAGGAACTCAGAACAATGGGGCCATGGCTGGATTCATCGGTGGATTTCAATATATCAAAGTAAAAGACAACATATGGTGTGATGATTTCACTGTCTAAGCTCTATGAAGAACCCTTGGCTTCCAACAAGGTAATTTTAATGAATCATTTATTTAATATGAATATGTTAGAAGGTGGATCTGTTGCTAACCATTCAGATGAATTTAATACGCTTACTAGTTAGCTCAGTTCTGTAAAAGTGAAATTTGATGATGAGGTTAGAGCTCTTCTAATCTTTTTCTCATTTCCAGAAGGCTGGAATAGCTTGGACATGGATGTAAGTAACTTTGTCCCTAGTTCAAACACTCACAAATTTGATGATGATGTTCGTTTTATTCTTAGTGAGGAAATATGAAGAAAAAGCACAGGTGAGATATCAGGTAATGCGTTGATCATGGAGAGCAGGGGAAGACAAAAGGAGAGAGGAAGGAGCCCATGTAATCAAAACAAATCTAGAAATAGCATATACAAGACACGATTTGGAAATATAGAGTGTTGGAACTGTGGTAAGAAAGGAAATTTGAAGAAAGAGTGTAGTTCTCCAAAGAAGAAAGGAGACAGGAAGCAAGAGACTACTTAGGAAGCAAATTTAGTAGGTGATGTGTTACAAGATGATTTGATTCTTGCATTAGATAATACTAGCAATTAATGGGTAGTGTATTTAGGGGCTTCATGTCATGCTACACCCCATAGGAAATTATTTCATGATTATTTTCGAGGTGATTATCAACATGCTTTATTGGGGGATGATGAAAAATGTAAAATTGTTGGAATGGGTAAGGAATTCACCCTGTAATTTTCCTATGGTTGTGGTAGGAATTCATAGAGTTAACCATTTATAACCAATATTTATACTGTATTCTATCCAATATATTTAGATAGAACTCTCTCTTTGTCATAAAACATTCACATATACATATGGATTTAAGCAAGAATTCAAAAGGCTAGATTTCTGAGGGGAACATGATATTTGCAGATCTAAATATGGTGAAACAGACATACAAGAAATACCAATGGGAAATGGAGTCACAAGTAGTAAATATTCAAGGGAATTATAGAAATAATGAAGGTGTATTTCTCTTATGAAATCTAAGGCAACATGGCTATTATGTTCAGTCAAATTATCTTAGAGTGATGAAAGATAGAAATGAGGAAAGAGCCCAGTGAAAACCATAGGAACCTATTAATGGATGAATTTATGGGAACACCTTTAGCAAAAATATAACAGGGCAATAACTGAAATAGAGCTCCTATCTATTGATGAATTCTATCACAGTCATCACCAACACATAAAAAATACAATTTCTTATGGAAGGAGCGTTATCAAAAACAAATTCCTGGCATACAACCTAGAAAAGTATTGGCAGAAAAACATACATGAAAATCATATACAGGAAACACCGACTGAACAAGAAATAACTTAAAGAATATCAGAAAACTCATAGCATACTTTTCATTAAAGATTCCAAGAAAATAACAGATCTACCAAACCCAACCAATAGGTATTTTGAAAGAAAGTTTTCAACCCTTTCTTCCTCTATCAAGGGTACATTTATAGTTCCATGGGCTCCCGAGACCAACCTCGAAACAAAGATGAAATCAATTAAAAAACTAGGAATCAATCTCAAATCATCATTAGAAAATCCTAACAAAATCTCGAGGTGGCATATTTGCCATGATTCATACATGAAACATGAAATAGGGGATCACAGACACACTAGATAAAAAATGGTAATGCAGCCTCTGGGATGTAGGCTCGCTTGATTGATAACAATGTTTTAGAGCACCCCTTAATAGTTTCACTCTCCCAGGAGAAATATGAAACCTCAAATTTTCCCATGCTCCATCTCCATTTCGCACCTGTACTGATCTTTTTCGCCTTCGCACATTTGGTTGTGCAAAATAAATGTAGCCATAGATATTTTCTATGGGAAATATCGACCATTCCATGATGTGGCCATTACGCAATTTCACGATATTTCATTGTGTTAACCTTCATGCAATTTTTTGTCACGACATTAACCTAGGGCATAGATCCAATCTACGCCAAGATCTCCATTGTCTGAAGGTGGAGGGCTTGCATGATTTTCCAAGACTTTACCCAGCTAAACTTCACTTGCCTTCTTATCATGAAATTGACCATGACCACTGATCCGGTCTCTGTCAGATCCCCACCATCCAAAGGTGTGGGGCTTACCAACATTTTTCAATCCTGAACTGTATTATCCTCCACACATGTTTGGCTTGCGAAATCGTTCACAACCATAGATCTTGTCCATCTATGCTCCCGACCGTTCAACGATGTAGGTCCTATGAGACTTCATGACCCTAGCATGTTTTGACCTCTATGCATGTTGTCACCATGAAATATGTTTCAATTGTAGATCTCGAAGACCTTTAAATCTCATCCATTGAAATTTTGAGGGTATATCAAATTCCACAAATTTTCCACAGCTTATTTCTCTACCTCTATTTTCTCCATGAAATATTTGGTAGCCGTTCATTCTCTCGGTGATGTATCTATGCCATCCATTTTCACCATTGGATGACCTGCAAAACCTTATTCATGTCCATCAATTTCCTATGAAGGATAATTTTTTGACCTTGTTCTTCCTTTCATTTGGCCTAGTCCCCTGACAACTATTTAGCTCAAAGCAACGCTAACATCTTTGCACACGATATTCAAAAATTTAGCATTGGTGCTAACTAGGTGCTAATAGTGGCTCCAAATAGGGGATGTTATCCTCCCTGTGAGGTAGCAAAGAACTCCATAGAACATATTCCTTATCCATTGGTCTGGTCCTTAGCTTTTGTGAGACCTTCAAAATTTTTCCTGGTGCCTGTTATCTGAAAATAAAAACCAAATGACAACTTCTCTTGGGGACCTTACAGCCGTCACCTTGGGATTTATGTATGTCAAAGAGTTGTCCACACATGCAATGTTAAAAATAAAATGGTATATACAATGGCTTGAAACTTAGCTTACTTTAAAGGAAATAATGTTTGAGGAGCCTCCCATTTACAAGATCTTCGGATACTAGACCGCCCTCCATCTCATCTAGTACATAGGAATTATTTCCTCTGAAGGCTGCAATTTTATATGGGCCCTTCCACAGGTGATCAAAATTACCATGCTTCCCTTTATCCTCATGTGGTCCTGTTATCTCCCAAAATAAATTTATTTTGAGAGTATGAAGAATTGAATTCATGTAATGAAAGATCTGAGTAGGACTGATAATTTGAAAGCCTCTATTTTTTATTTGGTTGAAAATTTTAAAAGTTATAGCTTTCAGTGGCTTAGGTGAGGCTTATTATAGCCCATTAGCCACTGAAATTATATGTTTCGGCAGTTAAATGGTTGAACGTGGGGTAAAACTGAACCAATGAAAGTGGTCCGAGCAAGCAGAGTTAAAATAAAACTTTCAGTGGCTTAGGTGAGACTCCAAAAGACTCATTAGCCACAAAAAGGGTCGCTTTCAGCAGCTTGGAGAGAGGAATAGGAATTATTTTAAGTTCTAAAAGTAGGTAGTGAGCAACATTGGAAAAAGTACATTCAATGGCTTAGGCGAGGCTCAGAAAATCTCATTAGCCATTGAAAAGGGTTTCTTTCGGTAGCTTAGAGAAAGATTCAATGCATATGCTAACCACTAAAAGCAGGTAGATAATCATTGAGTGAAAAGTACTTTCAGTGTCCTAGACGAAAGCTAGGGCATTTCATTAGCCACCAAAAAGACAATGTTTTGGTAGTTAAACAGGTTTTCTAGCGAGGACATTATCTGTCGAAAGTAGGATTTCACCATGGCGATGTGGTAAAGGTTTTGGTGGTTTAAGTGGGAAAGATAACACTTCATTAGCCATTGAAAGCTGGATTTTTGGCAACTAGATGACAAACTCCTGGAGGCTATTAACCACTGAAAAGGCAAAGTGAGAAAACGGTTAGGAAACAGTCATGTCTGACCCTGTCAACAAGATAAACGATTAGTGGAGGGTGTGACAAACCACCGTAAAAATATGGGCCTACATAACCACATGTGTAAATGAGTTAAAAGGGTTGTTAGGAAACTAGAAAAGGACTGATATGACCAGAAACCCTTAGTCTCCTTCCACATGTCCAAAAGAGCATAAAAAATCCCACCGAATACTCTGGCTAATGTAGGGTATGATTACTTGGGAAAGGAGATCGAGAAGATCAACTGCTGCCATCAGTTTATGATCTCAGCCTCCATCATGATAGAATAAACCCTCATAATTAGTGCCAAGAGACTCCTTCAACTTTCATCTTCGAGATTATCATTCTTCTCCACCAAAAAAACTAGCTCTGAAGGAGCAGCTTGCTAAGAATACTATATATAGAACTGAGAACTATTTTGCAGGTACCCAGGAGAGGCACTCATCAAGATGAAGAAGAGTGGACCTGCTCTCAGGCAGGAGCTAGGTGATACAAGTTATTTAGAAGCACATCTAGAGGTCTGCAGACTCTTCCAAGAGGTTGGCTACTACAAGTTCTGTGAAAAGATAAGTACCATCCTTATCATGATTTAGCCATTTATAAGTACCATCCTTATCATGATTTAGCGATTTATATGCATCAATTTTGTGTGTAAATTTGCCAGCCTGATGAGTTCTCCATCCCTGCACCTTATTGCCAACTTCTAAATAGTTGTAACTAAAAGCCTTGTAATTGAGTGAGTTTCATGCATGTATTGAGAGTGGAAGGTTATATAGGTCACTTGAATTGATCCATATCAGAAAACCCTAAAAACATTGTAATTTATCAGTCATTCTTGAGCTACAACCTAGAGGAGTTTTTTGGAGAGATAACAAATTGGTGTTGTTGCCAGGGAGAGGAGACTGAAGCTCAGCTTCCCTGGGAGACAACATAGATCCTTGCTTTGATGATAGACAAAGCTTGGATAGTATTCTGGTTGTACTCATCTATCTAGTGAATCCATTGCAATAAGGCGTATTCAAGAAGACCAAGTACCAGAGGAAACCCTCACAGGCGACCATCAACACCTATTTAAGATCTAGAAGAAATTTTGAGAAGAGCTAGGGCTTCACTAAGGCAGACCAGCAATGCTGCAAAAGAAGTCACACCAGTTATTTTAAGAAATTATTTTGCTATTATTTCTTCTTCTGAAACATTTAATTCTCAGGAATTTTCAGATATATCAAAAAATTCTAGGGTTTGGGCATCTTCAAGGAAGTCACACCAGGTATTTTAAGAAACATTTTTGCTATTATTTCTTCTTCTGAAACATTTAATTCTCAGGAATTTTCAAATATATCAGAAAATTCTAGGGTTTGGGCATCTTCAAGCACTACTGCTTGTGAAGATCCAATCCCTGGTAGCTCCACTAGGAAAACTATACCACCACCACCTTCTCAGCAAATACCTTTATCAGTGCTTCCTTCCTCAACCCTTTCCATACCCATTTCCAATATGGATGCCCCCCAATTGACCAAAATGGAAAGAATCCTGGTAGCAAGGTATGCCGCCCTAAATTTGCCAAATCCCCTCTTAGCCATGCCAAATAGGGATTACCTTAAGTACATTCCTAAGTTCATAGGAGAAGGAGATTTCACAGCTGAAGAACATCTATAGGCATTTTACAGCTATGTTGAGAACATTAACATAGAGCAAGAAGATGTATGGACTAGGGTTTTTGTGCAAAGCCTAGACGGTCAGGCTATGAAATGGTTTAAAGAACTTCCTGCTGGATCAATGGAAGGAATTGAGGCCCTAGATGACATATTTCTAAAATATTGGGGAGAGAGGAGAGACCACCTCTATTATATCATAGAGTTCAGCAAATTGAAGAGAGAGAATGGGGAGTCTGTCTTAAATTTCACCAAGAGGTTCAATAACATGTACAGCAAGGTCCCCACTGAGATCAAGCCCACTGATACCTTAGCTAGGATAACTTATGCAAATGTCTTTGACTTTGATTTCTGCCTCCTTCTCAGAGAAAGGAGCTCTGCTTCCTTATCACTCATGCATAATGCTTCCCTAGAGGTAGAATCAAACATTGTGGCATCTCAGAAGGTTAAAGGAAAGATAGATAGGAAGAAGTAGCCAGTAGACCCTATTGGGGATTCTTCATCAGAGAACAAGATTGGAAAAATGACCGAACTGTGAGATAACTTGACTACTAAAATGTCTAAGTTGAAGGACCAAGGGCAGATAGCTGTGAGGGGTAAAGGGTGAGGTGACTTTGCTCCCCGAAACCCTAATTTAGTACCTTATAGAATAGGGAACCCCCTAGTTCCGATTCTTAGAAGGGAAAGGAATCAAGGGGAAGATTAGAGAATAATGGCTCCATTTCATAATGTTGTATTAGAAGAAGAGCCATAATTCATTGAAGAAGAAGGAGAAGCTGAAGACAACATCCACTGCATGGAGGATGAGGTGGACTATTCTTTTCTGACATAGGTAGAATATGAGGAAGCCCTAATTGATGAGAAGATAATTGAAGAGGCTGTATATCAGGCTGGTGGTCAGGGAGGGTACAATATAAGATCTAGGTTGGTTTCTCCTCTTAAGAAGAATGTTGTGCCTGTCAAAAAGCCTACTGCACTAGCTAAAAAGATTACTGTTTTACCAAAGAAAGTGGTTGTCATTTCCAAATCATTGCAGAAACCAACACCTTCAGCCATTCCTGACCATGTCCAACTCAAAACTCCAGTGCATGAGGTTAGGTTTCAAGATAGGTTGCATTATTCTTTCAACCTTGAGTCAGAAATTCAAAAATTGAAGATCCCTTTCCCATTAATTGAGCTAATGAAGAATGATGCATTCAAGTCCTCCATTTTGAATTCCCTTCAGCCAAAGGTGCATATTGATACTGACTTTGTTAAACTACAAGATAAAAAACATATGGAAACCCTAGGACCAATGATTGAAGACCTAAAGGACTCATGCCCACCTTTCTATATATCCTTGAATATCCATGATAAAATACTCCATAATTGTCTGTTGGATTCAGGAGCTTCTCATAACCTAATGCGAAAGGTGGTGATGGATGAGCTTGGTCTCAGCATCACAAATCCCTACCATGATTTATTCTCCTTTGAATTTAGAAAGGTCAAGTGCTTGGGCCTCATCAAAGACCTGGTTGTGAACCTAGCTCAACTACCTTCAAAAAGCATCATAATGGACACTGTAGTGGCTGATATCCCTCCAAAATTTGGCCTCTTGCTGTCTCGATCATGGAGCAATAGACTAGGTGGTATCCTTTAGATGGATCTTACATATGCCACCATCCCCATGTTTGGAGGGGAGACCAAGAGGCTGTATTGGGAAAATAAGTTGGCCTACATCATAAGCAAGGAGAGAAATTCAATGAATCACCCCATCTATGTAGTAGACATTGGTTTTGGCTCATGCATTCTACAAATAGATTATTCTCAGCAAACGTCAGTCCAGCTCACTAAGCCCACCCGTCAGTAGCTATAAGAAGTGGCCACAGTAGTATGGAACATGTATTTTGATGGTGCTAGCACTCAAAGCTTAGCAGGTGCAGGTGTAGTATTGATCTCCCCATCCAAGGAAAACATTCATCTGTCTTATAAGCTTGATTTTAAAACCACTAAAAATATAGTAGAATATGAAGCATTGCTGCTAGGATTTAAAGATGCTAAGGAGATGAGGATTATGTGCATAAGGATTTTTGGAGATGCAGACCTCATTGTACAACAGGTCAAAAACACTTTTCAAATGAAAAATGTCAGACTGAATGCCTCCAGGGATGCGGTATGGAAACTCAGAGAATCCTTTATGTTTTTTGAACTATCATATATAACTAGGGCTTTGAATTACCTCACAGATTCCCTGGCTATCTCTACAAGTCTGTTTGTTCCTCCTTTACCTCCTAAGCTCAGCTATGATGTCCAGGTTAAGTAAAAACCTTCCCTTCCAGATAATGTCAAATTTTGGAAGGTGTTTGAGAATGATGATGAGCTTAGTAAATTCCTTTAGCTAGTATATGAATTCTATGATATACATATAGACCAGGAAAACCTAAACATGGAGGAATCCAAGCAGCTCAAGCTGAAAGATAAAGTGGCTAATCAGAACATTGTCAAATTACCTAGCAACTATATACCTCGGGGTCTATTACCACTGGAATTTTTTTTTGATCACAATGAAATCCCTTTCAATCTTTCCAAAAAGGGGCTAGACCCTGCTATCCAAGAGAAAAACATAGGTATCCAAAACCATCCAAAACTAGTAAATCTATCCATTGAGTTGACTACGGATCAGAGGTCAAAGTTTTGAATCCTGATAAAAGAGTTTGTTGATGTCTCTTCCTGGGAGTACAATGAATTGAAAATCTATGAAATCAATATCATCCAGCACAAGATTCCTTTGGAGAAGGACACCATCCCTTTCAAGCAGAAGATGAGATCCATCAGTCCTCTCCTATTACCAGTAATTGAAAAAAAATCCATAAGCTCCTCAAATCCAAGATCATAATCCCCCTCAGGTATTCCAAGTGGATTGCAAACCTAGTAGTGGTAAGAAAGAAGAATGGAAAATCAGGTTGTGTGTGGATTTTAGAAACCTGAACAAATGTTCGAAGAAACACAACTATCCACTGCCCAAGATGGAACACATGTTGCAGAAAGTCTCAGGGGCTAGTGTCATGTCATTCCTGGATGGCTTCTCTGGATACAACCAAGTTGCTGTGCACCCTGATGACGAAGAGAATAGTGCCTTTACCACCCCTTGGGGCACTTTCATGTATGCTAAAATGCCATTTGGGCTAATGAATGCTGGGGCTAATTTTCAGAGAGCCATGGACCTAGCTTTTGTAGGGTTGAAAGATAAATTTGTGGTCATATACTTGGATGACCTAACTGTTTACTCTCACAGCCATCATGACCATTTGCAGCATTTGAGGAAGGTATTTCTAAAGTGCAGAAGGTATGGAATATCTCTCAACCCTAAGAAGTCCCAGTTTGCACTCAGTGAAGGAAAACTCCTAGGCCACATAGTCTCAGCTGAAGGTGTATAGATCGATCTGGTAAGGGTGGAAGCAATCTAGAAGCTGTCAATACCAAGGTCAAAGAGCAACATTCAGTCCTTTTTAGGTAAGATAAACTTTGTCAGGAGGTTCATCCATAATTTCTCTGAGCTGGTGAAGCACATAAGAGTCATGCTAAAAAAATATGCAGAAATAAAATGGATTGACCAAAAATGAAAATATTTTGAAGAAATTAAGAAGTATATCATGGAGGCCCTAACCCTGATTAGTCCTGTAGTACACCAAGAGTTTTTACATTTTCTCTTTTGCATCTTATGACACAATGGCAGCTATATTGTTACAAAAAAATGATGAGGTTCTTGATCATCCAATTGCATTCTTCAACAAAAACTTGAGAGGTGCTGAGCTGAAGTATGATACAATTGAGAAACAGGCTTATGCTCTCATAAAATCTTTGAAGACTTTTAGAATTTACATTCTCCATGCAAAGGTCCTTGCATCTGTCCCTTTAGCTACTGTGAAGGATGTTTTGACTCAGCCTGACATTGATGGGAAGAGAGCTAAGTGGATTTCCAAGCTCATTGAGTTTGATATAGAGGTGAAACCCACTAAGCTAGTGAAAGGACTAGGTCTGGCCAAACTCATGGATGAATAAAACTGTGAACTGATGGGAATAAACTTCACATGTGTCAAATCAGCAAAAGTGTAGACTGTGGTAGCAGCAGAAGTAGATCAAGATCAGAATGACATTCCATTAGTAGCTGAAAACCTATCTTCATGTGAGTGGTACTCATGTATTATTAAATTTTTGCAAAAATTAGAAGTTCTTCCCGATCTCACTCCTAATCAACCATGAGCTCTTAAGTTAAAATCTGTTAAGTTTTGCATAATTGAAAAACTGTTGTACTGGAAAGACCAGTCTGGAATTTTGCTAATATGTCTAGATAAAGAAGAAGCAAAGAAAGTCATGCATCACTTTCATTCCCGCACATGTGGGGGCCACCACTATTGGAAAACCATAGCACACAATATCTTAAGTGCATGATACTATTGACCAGTCCGTTTTGCTGATGTATGCACTTTTGTAAGGGCCTGTGACCAGTGCCAAAGATTTATAAGGAAGCAGCAGCTCAAATCCTTGCCCCCTAGGCCTATTGTGGTGAATGGGTCTTTCCAGCAATGGGGTTTGGATTTCATAGGTGAAATAAATCCATCTTCTAGTGGACAGCATAAACGGATCTTAGTAGCCACTGATTACTTTACCAAATGGATAGAGGCAGTACCCACCAGGAATGCCACTCATCAAGTCATCATGATGTTTTTATATAAGAATATCTTTAGCAGGTTTGGCTGCCCAGTAAGGTTGGTAACTGATAATGCACCAGCTTTTAAAGCTGGGGCATTAGTTAAAATGTGTGAGTCAATGGGCATTCAACTGGTGCATTCCACATCCTATTATCCTCAAGGCAATGGCCTGGCTGAGTCATCCAACAAAAGCTTAGTTAGGATCATCAGGAAAATGCTGGAGACAAATCAGAAAAGATGGGATTCAAAGCTTAAGTTTGCTTTATGGGATGATAGGGTAACAGACAAAAGATCTATAGGGACTTCTCCATTCAATCTAGTTTATGGTACTGAGGCCATTTTTCCAATTCAGCTCATTCTTCTAGTGGAAAAATTCTCTCAGGAAGAGGAAGATTGTGAGGACCCCATGTTAGGAACCCATGTCAATCCTTCTCTTTACCGTGTTAGTATATTGTTGTTGGACGCATATTCTTTGTAAGTCGTCCCATAGTAATTGTTGATCCATAGTTTGTGTTATTGTTGTTGGGCGCATATGCTTTGTAAGCCGCCTGTAGTATTTGTTGATCCATAGTTTATATTGGCCCATGGTTTTGACCCATAGTATTGGCGCCTATTTTTAGTATATAAGTGTGTGTTGAGGCCAAGGAAGGCACCGTGAAGTTATTTTGTATTGAGCTTGCTCAAAGGAGGTTTCCCCCTCAAAGTGGCCTGTGATTAATATAAAAGTGATTTGGAGTTTTGCTGCTATATCGTGTATTTTGATTACCTGTTTGCTGCAGGGTCCTCACATCTGGTATCAGAGTGCTTTCTTGGGCTCGTTGGGTGAAATTTCTGCCCAAATTTTTTTTTTCGCTTCTGTTGCAGGTTCGGATCTGGGAATAATCCCTATCTGCTTAACTGTGGGAAGTACTTGGGCATAAGCCCTAAAAATCATTGTGAGGAGTACCATAGGAACCCCGAAGTAGCTGGCCCATTGAGAGGACTTGCCAGTGAAAAGGGAAACGACCCCTACCTGATTGACTAGTTCCCACCGATGAGGTAAACCAAGAGCTGTCATTTCTGGCCAAGCGGTTATCAGTTTTACCTGAGCCATGGAGTGAGGGGTACTGCCCCAATACGCAAGCCATCAAACAACATTGGTGGCCGAGTGAATCCCTTGAACCGATAGGAAGCCGCACATACCTGGGGTCCATATCTATTTTCAGTTGCACAATCGCAGATTTCCTCTATCCAGAACTGTTGCCGGTCAGTTCTGCGCCGTTGCAGATCCATTTGTTGCCGATCACTTCTACGCCATTGTAGATTCCACTGTTTCCGATCATTTTCGCGCCGTTGCAGATCCCTTTCATGCCGTTGGACACATGTTACTGAGTGTGCATTTGACATGCTGAAACAAGCTATGTGTACTACACCTGTTCTAGCTATGCCCGATTTTTCCAAGCCCTTCACTATTGAGAGTGATGCTTGCGGCAATGGACTTGGTGCTGTTCTCCTTCAAGATGAACACCCCATTGTGTTCACCAGCAAAGCCCTTTTCGGTAAGAATTTAGTTGCCTCTACATATGAGAAGGAAATGATGGCTATTTTGCATGCAGTACAAAAGTGGCGACCCTACCTCTTAGGGAATCATTTCTGCATCAAGACTGATCACCAGAGTCTGAAATATTTCCTAGAACAGCGTGTATCCTCCCTAGCACAACAAAAATGGGTTAGCAAACTCATGGGTTATGACTATGAGATCACTTATAAGAAGGGTAAGGACAATATTGTGGCGGATTCCCTTTCTCACACATTTGATGACCAAGGTTCTCTTTCCGCTATTTCTATGCTTCTTCCAAATTGGTTGCAATCGGTTCAACAGGGTTATGTCAATGACTCTTCATTATATCACATCATCCAATGCTTAGACAACAACCCTTCTGCTGTCCCACATTACTCTTGGGATGGTGCTTCACTGAGATACAAGGGTCGTCTGGTGCTTCCCCCGAACACAGCTCTTCAACAAGCTATCTTCTATGAACTCCATGCTTCTCCGTCAGCTGGGCGCTCTAGTTTTCTCAAAACATATGAACAGGCATGGTGCAACTTCTTTTGGCAGGGCATGAGAAGGACAATTCAATAGATGGTGGCTGAATGTGATACCTGCCAGCGCAATAAGGGTGAAACAACACCCCTTTCGGGATTGCTCGAGCCCTTGCCCATACCTACCCGGATATGGACAGATATTTCTATGGATTTCATTGAAGGGCTCCCTAAATCTGGAGGGAAGACTGTGATTTTGGTTGTGGTTGATCGCCTCTCCAAATATAGTCATTTTTGTGCTCTCAGCCATCCCTATACAACCTCTTCTGTTGCTCAATTTTTCCTGGACCAGATCTTTCGTCTTCATGGAATGCCTTCTTCCATTGTCTTGGATCGTGATGCGACTTTCACCAGTCATTTTTGGACAAAACTATTTCACCACACTGGCACCAAACTGAAGATGAGTTCAGGTTATCACCCCCAAATGGATGGTCAGACTGAAATTATCAATAAATGCTTGGAAACTTATCTTCGTTGCTTCTCCTCTGAGCAACAACATCAGTGGGAAAAGTGGCTCCCTCTCGCTGAATGGTGGTACAATACCTCTTACCACACTGCCTCTAAAATGACTCCATATAAAGCAATTTATGGTTAGGTACCGCTAGTTCTTCTTCCTTACACCCCCAACAGTTCTCTAGTTCAGGAAGTTGATGCGGTCCTTTGAAACCGCGATGAGGTTCTTCGCATTTTGCGTGAAAACCTTCACATGGCACGCAATCACATGAAGTAACAAGCTGATCAACACTGTTCTGAGCACACTTTTGAAGACGGTGATATGGTCTTTATTCGTCTCCAACCTTACAAGCAATCATCACTAAAACTCAAAGGGAATCATAACCTCGCTCCAAAGTTCTATGGGCCATATAGGATTCTTAAGAAGATTGGGTCTGTTGCTTATAAATTGGAACTTCCGCCTTCTTCCCGCATTCATCCAGTATTTCATGTCTCTTGTCTGAAGAAATTTCTTGGCACCAACATCAAAGGCCAAAATATTTTACCAGAACTGGATAATGAAGGATCCATCTTTTTGGAGCCGGAGGCTGTCCTCAATAAGCGCACTCATCACCTTCGCTCTCTCTCTATCACAGAGGTCTTAATTCAATGGCACGGAATGCATCCCGAGGATGCTACGTGGGAACCACTCCTTCAGATTCAGCGAGAATTTCCACATCTAAAGCTTTGAGGACAAAGCTTTTTCTAAGGGGGAGGGGATGTTAGGAACCCATGTAAATCCTTCTCTTTACCGTGTTAGTATATTGTTGTTGGACGCATATGCTTTGTAAGTCGTCCCATAGTAATTGTTGATCCATAGTTTGTGTTATTGTTGTTGGGCGCATATGCTTTGTAAGCTGCCTGTAGTATTTGTTGATCCATAGTTTATATTGGCCCATGGCTTTGACCCATAGTATTGGCGCCTATTTTTAGTATATAAGTGTGTGTTGAGGCCAAGGAAGGCACCGTGAAGTTATTTTGTATTGAGCTTGCTCAAACGAGGTTGCCCCCTCGAAGTGGCCTGCAATTAATATAAAAGTGATTTGGAGTTCTGCTGCTATATCGTGTATTTTGATTACTTGTTTGCTGCAGGGTCCTCACATCCGATCTGAGACAATGGAAGAAGGCATTCCATGAAGATGAAAGATCTGGTCCAGGAAAAGTTGAGCAATGGAAGAGGCTGTATAGGGATGGCTGAGAGCAAAAAAATGACTATATTTGGAGAGGTGATCAACCACAACCAAAATCATAGTCTTCCCTCCAGATTTAGGGAGCCCTTCAATGAAATCCATAGAAATATCTGTCCATATCCGGGTAGGTATGGGCAAGGGCTCGAGCAATCCTGGAAGAGGTGTTGTTTCACCCTTATTACGCTGGCAGGTATCACATTCAACCACCATCTGTTGAATTGTCCTTTTCATGCCCTGCCAAAAGAAGTTGCACCGTGCCCGTTCAGATGTTTTGAGAAAACCAGAGTGCCCAGCTGACGGAGAAGCATGGAGTTCATAGAAGATAGCTTGTTGAAGAGTTGTGTTCTGGGGAAGCACCAGATGACCCTTGTATCTCAGTGAAGCACTATCCCAAGAGTAATGTGGGACAACAGAAGGGTTGTTGTCCAAGCGTTGGATGATGTGAGATAATGAAGAGTCATTGACATAACCTTGTTGAACCGATTGCAACCAATTTCGAACATGCATAGAAATAGCGGAAAGAGAACCTTGGTCATCAAATGTGCGAGAAAGGGCATCCGCCACAATATTGTCCTTACCCTTCTTATAAGTGATCTCATAGTAATAACCCATGAGTTTGCTAACCCATTTCTGTTGTGCTGGGGAGAATACACACTGTTCTAGGAAATAGTTTAGACTCTGGTGATCAGTCTTGATGCAGAAATGGCTCCCTAAGAGGTAGGGTCGCCACTTTTGTACTGCATGCAAAATAGCCATCATTTCCTTCTCATATGTAGAGGCAGCTAAATTCTTACCGGAAAGGGATTTGCTGGTGAACGCAATGGGGTGTTCATCTTGAAGGAGAACAGCACCAAGTGCATTGCCGCAAGCATCACTCTCAATAGTGAAGGGCTTGGAAAAATCGGGCATAGCTAGAACAGGTGTAGTACACATAGCTTGTTTTAGCTTGTCAAATGCACACTCAGTAACATGTGTCCACGTAAAAGCATCCTTTTCAACAGAGCAGTTAATGGAGCTGCAATATTCCCATAATCCTTGACAAACTTGTGGTAGTAGCCCGTCAACCCCAAAAAACCACGAAGGCTCTTGAGTGTCTGAGGAGGCGGCCAATTGTTCATGGCAGTGATTTTGGCAGGATCCACGCAAACCCCTTGTACTGAGATAATGGGCCCGAGATACTCAACTTTACTTTGGCCAAAAACACATTTAGACTTTTTGGCATGGAAATGATGATCAGAGAAAAGTTGCATTACAAGAGCCAGATGCTAGAGATGTTCAGCCCATGTTTTACTGTAGATGAGGATATCATCAAAAAATACCAGAATGAATTTCCGCAAATAGGGTCGGAATATTTTATTCATCAAGGACTGGAATGTGGAAGGAGCATTAGTGAGACCAAAGGGCATGACCAAAAACTCATAGTGGCCATCATGTGTGCGGAAAGCTGTTTTAGGGATATCATCCTCATGAACCCGAATTTGATGATACCCAGAGCGAAGATCTAACTTGGAGAAAAAGTGAGCACCATGAAGCTCATCAAGAAGCTCATCAACAACAGGAATTGGAAACTTATCCTTGATGGTGAGGTGATAAGTGCTCGACAGTCAATGCAGAGGCGCCATGACCAATATTTTTTGCAGACAAGAAGAACTGGTGAAGAAAATGAACTTGTGCTTGGGCGAATAATACCTTGCTTCAGTAAGTCCCTAACGAGGAGTTCAATCTCTGTTTTTTGTTGAAATGGGTAGCGATAGGGCCTGATGTTGGGAGGAATGCTGCCAGGAAGGAGCTGAATACGATGGTCCTCTGGTCATGAAGGTGGAAGTCCCACTAGTTTAGCAAAAACACCTGTATATCAATCCAGAATTTGTTGGAGATCCAAGGGAGTAGTGGGGGCCACTGATGGTTGCATTTGAAGGGAATGGAACTGAGCGATGACACCATGGGAACTCTTCTTAAGGATGTTTTCCATGCGATGTGAACTGATGATGCTGAGAGACCCTGGTTGTAATCCTTTCAATGTGTGTTTGTGTCCATCAGGGGAGAACTGCATCCAAAGTTCAACAAAATCCCATAATATGGGGCCAAGTGTGTGCAGCCATTGAGCGCCCAAAACCACATAACATCCGCCTAAGGTCAAGCAAAAAATGTCAGAGTGGAGGTTATAATCTCCCATAGAGATACACACATTACGACACTTCCCTTTGCAAGGTAAGGTGCCCCCATTGGCAACCATGACTTCAAAGTTGGAGCAAGGATGGATAAAATAATCAGCTTGTTTGGCGATTCGAGGGTCAATGAAATTATGAGTGTTGCCATAATCAATGAGTATTGTAAGAGGAAGCTTCTTGAAGTAACCGTGTACCCGCATTGTTTGGGGGGCAGTGACTCCACCTAAAGCATGGAGGGATATCTCGGGCTGGTCGTCCTGAGATGGAGGGTCAGTAGGCCGCTCCTGAGTGTCAACCAAAGCATCCATTGTATCGGAAGCTTCTTCACCAATTTCAGAGGCAGGTGGAGAATACACATCCAAGAGATAGAGCTTTTGTTGAACACATCGATGTCCCTGACTGGATTTCTCATCACAATTATAACAAAGCCCTTTTTCTCTGCGTGCCTGCATCTCTGTTTTAGACAAATGCTTGATTGGAGGTGAGCGAGGAGCTGGCGGAATGGGAGGTCATTGAGAATCCATATTTCGGAAGGGAACAAAAGAGGATTTGGAGCGTTGTTGGGGTGCCATCTTGTCTTCTACCAACTTAGCCAACCCCAAGGCTTCCATCATTGTGTTGGGACTGAACATTTTGACCTCAGAGCGAATTTCATCCTTTAGACCACTGATAAAACAACTCCAGTAGAAGTCATCAGGTAATCCATCAGTGTGATTAGCTAGTTTCTCAAATTCAGTTTGATACTCTTTCACAGTGCCAATTTGGCGAAGTTTAGTGAGAGCTCCTGTGAAGTCATCAAAATCAC
>LPNX010186450.1:0-18091 GCA_001517045.1 Pseudotsuga menziesii | reverse complement strand
CCTATATTATGCTTGGTCTAACAGAATTTCAATGATGCATTTCACAGGTGAGAAAGGTGAAATCCGGTGGTGCACATTGATCATGGTAGCAGATCAAAAGTTGTTGGACTTGGATGGAAGTCTCCTTCAAACGATTTCCAGGACCCAAGAGAATCTTGGGGAGATGCTCAAGATACAAAAAAGGAAGAATGAAATGAACCACCAGATTTTGCAAGACTCTATTGGTTTGCAAAGGGAGGTGAAAAGTCTTCTGGGAGCAATCGACAAGCGAAAAGAAGGTGGATCAGTGATGGGACATTCGTCCAAGTGACCCATTAAGAAATGGTCCAGGCATGAAGACTCAAAGGAAATTGAGCAGGTAAAGATGAATCAGCCAGTGAAATGCTGGGAATGCGAAGGACATCATTTACGCTGGGACTGCCCAATGAGGGAACATGAAGAGGGCAGCAGCCACAAAGTTCCTAGGCTTTGGGATAAGATGAAAGCTAAGAACTAGTAGGAGAAGTTCGTGGAAGCCGAAGGGCCTGGTCCTGAACGTTCAAAGTAAATAATTGAACGTGGGACAAATCTGCAAAATTTTGAAACTTTGATGTGCAAATTGTATATGTATTCCTATGTATTGGAGCACTGAGGATGGTGTTATTCCAAGGGGGAGGGGAATGTAACACCCCGGTTTTGACCCCGTTTGCATGATGTATCTAATGTAATTAATCATGGTGAGGAGCTAAAGGCAAAATCCCCACCATCGATTTGGTTGTGTATGTTTCGGCAATAGGGATAGTTGCCGATGGTATATCGTGCTATTCGGCACATTATAGTTTGGAATCATGTAAATGCACACATCAAATTAAAATAAACCTACAGCCAGTTATGATAGTGCAACGTTAAAATGAAAAGGGCATGATTCCAAAGGATAAGGGGGGGGGAATGATGAACCTTGGGTCATGGGGGAAAAATCCACATGTCATCACCCTGTCTATTTTGCCGGGAGTTTGGCTTCTTTCCCAATTGCAGACTGCGTAATGTTGCCATCGTTTCATTGTGATTTTGTGGCTGTTCATGTACCCTGGTTTGGGGTTTCTATTGAGTTGTTTTGGCCACACTAGGGCCAAGAACAACCCTGAGTTGTCTTGTGGACCTGAACTTTGTTTCACCTTTTTTTTGGGATTGTCACCCGGTTGTCTTTGCCTTCCTCATAGAACTGTGAATGGATTATTTTGCTGCGGTATGCAGTGGTTGGTCTTCGGATTGTTGAGAGTGGGATTAGAGGATGGGTATGCTTGAGAAGACTAGTGTTGAGGCCACCAGCTTAGAATTTAGCCTTTCCTAGCTTCTTGATGACCTAGTAAAACCCTACTATGTGGGTTTGGATATTTGGAAAACCTTGGCCATGTGTAAGCCTGCATTGATCCTTATTCCTTGAGGAATCATGCCCAGCTCGGGGGTGGCAGTGTTGCTGAGAGATTGATGAGCACGCTGGCCTATGGTTGGGTGGAATGTTGCAGCAACATAGCTGGTTATGGGGCGAGTTCTTCATTAAAAGGATAAGTACTCTTGACTATTCCATCTCTGCAATTATATCTACTGTTTCATGAGAAATGATGAACATGTTGAATGCTGGAATGTATATGTTTGCTTCTGCTGAATGTTGAGTAACTATGTATCCTTGTGTGTTATGCACATCTTAGTATGTATTATGTTAAGATTTGTAATATCAGCCTTCATCTTTCCTATTCATGGGGTTGTTTTCCCGTATGATTGGTGTTAGTAGCGTCTTCTTCGCCGGTCGGAGGGTCGGGGACGTTACACACTAACTTAGAGTTATACCTATAAGCAGGGATGATAGGATAGCAATATGGTTAGATAAAGAAAAAGAAATAAAGTGAAGCAACATTGTGATGTTGTCATTGATGCATGCTTACCTTTTATGAATTTACTAGATGAGTGTTGATACATTCATTGTGCGGGCATGTTCTTACATGTCGCGAGCATATAGTCTTCATGTATGGGTGCTTGCATACTTATATGGGCATGTACTTACATGTCAATGGTATTTAACTTATGGGTATTGATCTCAATCTGCCAATGTACCTCTGTGTAGCTTTTGGAAATGAAGGGGTGGACAGCCTTGAGGATAGAAAACCCCCAAAGTTGGGATACCATTAAAATTGAACTGAAGCCCGACGCCCACCCAATAAAAGAGATCTATAGGAAGAATGCGTACTATAAAAATTGACTCAAAAAATAAATTGATATGTGTCTAGTGTAACTTAAGGGTTTCACCACGCTCACAATTTAGCTTTCGGGTTGTGTCAAAGAAGGGGTTCGTTGAACGAACAAGAGTTGCCTCCTCTGCAACCTTGGAACCTCCTCTATGACCTTGGGCCTAGTTCGTGGGCGAGGTAACTGAAAAACCTCCTCAGCGACCTTGGAAACTCCTCTGTGACCTCGGGCCTAGTTCGTGGGTGAGGTAAGTGAAAGATGTAAAATTTCGTTGTCGCGATAGGGGGAAGGTAAGATGGATAGTTTTAATTGTTTGTTTTTTTTAATGTTTATTAATTATCATTGTATCCGTAGTAGGTAGGATTATCATGATCATTGTATTTATGGCCATCATCGTCATCATAGAGAACATCATCGTCAATAGACCCTTTCTTGAAAATGATTTGTCATATGAGTGTAATATGGTGACCATTTCGAAGTTTGACACATAGAGGATCCTTAATAAAGACCATCTCATGGTTCTTATTTCCTATGCCATTGTCAAAGGGCATACTACAACATGAAAAACCAAAACAGTGGGTGAAGGTATGAAGGTATTATGAACTAGGGTGGTTTATTATTGTTTTTGGGAGCTATGAGTATGGGAGTGATTTCTTTTTCGTGCCTAGGGATACATCCACTATGAATAATACTTTCAGCACATTTAAAGGGAGCACAATATGAGTGCTGATGTTTTATCCAAGGAAGCACTTTCACTTGAGATGGGAAAACTCTCCTATATTGAGATGTTGGATTGAGAGTCTGTTGGGAGCGATACCATCCTATTATTTTAAGTTATGTTATTCAACATAACTGTTGTGGCTTACTCATCTTTCTTAGAAAAGATTCAAATTTTTTTGAGCCTTTGATTATGCTCTACTGTCTGCTCCTTTGGATTAGCTATTTTCATGGCATATAAATGCCTTACTTCGGGGGGGGGGGGGGTTCATTGTACCCCCTAGGTTCTTCCTTGGATAATCCTCCAAGGCTCATTATGTGTTTCTTTTGACTACGTGGAATGTCTTTTTGGTGCTGGATTGAGGCTTTCTTTTGTACACCATTTGATGATGGGCCATAGGATACATTTTTGACATAGACTGGGTACTTTGCATTAAAAGAAGTATAATATATAAGATATTTTTGAAATTATTAAAACCAAATCAAAATGTAATTTTGAATTTATAGAAAGTGTTTGTTGTTTTTACCAGTTGGGTCATACTACAACATGAAAAAACAAAATAGTGGGTGAAGGTATGAAGGTATTGTGAACAAGGGTGGTTTATTTTTGTTTTTGGGAGCTATGAGTATGGGAGGGATTTCTTTTTTCATGTCTGGGGATACATCCACTATGAAGAATAATTTCAGCACATTTAAAGGGAGCACAATATGAGTGTCGATGTTTTATCCAAGGAAGCACTTTCTCTTGAGATGGGAAAACTTTCCTATATTGAGATGTTGGATGGAGAGTCTATTGGGAGTGATACTGTCCTTTTCTTTTAAGTTATGTTACTCAACATAACTGTTGTGGCTTACTCATCTTTCTTAGAAAAGATTCAAGTTTTTTTTATCCTTTAACTATGCTCTACTGACTGCCCCTTTGGATGAGTTGTTTTCATGGCATATAAATGCCTTACTTCGGGGGGATTTTCACTTTACCCCCTAGGTGCTTCCTTGGATAAGCCTTCAGGGCTCATTATGTGCTTCTTTTGACTGCATGGAATGTGTTTTTGGTAATGGATTGAGGCTTTATTTTGTACACCCTTTGATGATGGGATGTAGGATACATTTTTGACATAGAATGGGTACTTTGTATTGACAGAAGTATAAGATATAATATATTTTTGAAATTATTAAAACCAATTGAAAATGTAATTTTGAAGTTATAGAAAGTGTTTGTTGTTTTACCAGTTGGGATTCCATGATAAATTTTTGTTCCCTGTATCTTGTTGATTCTGTTTGTTATTTATTATTTTAAAAGTGGATAAAATTGTGAAAAGGGTAACAATACTGATTCCCCCCCCCCCCACTTTCAGTATTGTACAATATTGTAGCATTTAAATGATTATGGTTATTAATTTTTTTGTTTTCATTACTTTAATGATTATTAATACAACTCTCTATTTTATAGTACTGTGCTAATTAAAAAAATTAATATACCTATATTTGTGCTTTTTACAATTTATATGCGAAATGTTTGTTCAGTTTTGTTGCATAGCTCATTTTTTAATATGTGTGACATATTTCGAGGAATATGGTTATCCTCAAGGGGATGGCCACACCTTTCTGAGTTAACCTGAGGAAGATGAGATGACCACATGATCTTCCTTATCCAGTGTTAATGATTATGAGCTTCCAATATTTGCATGAGACACATGAGACATATGACCACATACAGTTGAGAAGGCTAGGTAACCTACCCTTACGTTGAATTGATGTCCAAACTGTCTTGTTCTTTTTTCCATGTCATCATCCTTTGTCATAAACCTTATATTCCTTTTTGCAATGTCATCATCCGTTGCCTTCAACATCCTTTTTCCTTTACTATTGTACCTGTCATGGGAATCCTCCATCCAAGTAGTCATACAATATAGTTGGAGAATATCTTTATAAGCTCAAGCTTCCCTTAACAAATTTTCTTTAGTTGTACCTGACAAGTGTTTAACTTTATCAGTGAAATGCATGTGACATGTAAGTGAATTCCCACATAATGAATGTATCAATAGTCATCTAGTAAATTCATAAAAGGTAAGCATGCATCAATGATAACATCACAATGTTGCTTCACTTTATTTGTTTTTCATTATCTAACCATACTTCTCCTCCTAAAACCTTGTTGTTCTGTTCATCTCAAGATATTTAATTTGTATTGCATATATCTTCAGAATCGATGAAAAGTAATATTTCACAACTATAGATTTCTGAAAACATATTGTACCTAATTTATTCCTGCATTTTACTTCATCTATTTCTATGGCTTCCTATGGGCATTTTTCAACCTTTTGTGCATTTCTGCTTGCATAATGAACGCATCAACAGTCATCTATTAAATTCATAAAAGGTAAGCATGCATCAATGAAAACATCACAATGTTGCTTCACTTTATTTATTTTTCTTTATCTAACCATACTTCTCCACCTGAAACCTTGTTGGCCTATTCATCTCAAGATATTTAATTTGTCTCACATGTATCTTCAAAATCGATGAAAAGTAATATCTCACAACTGTAGATTTCTGCAAACATATTGTACCTAATTTATTACTGCATTTTACTTCATTTATTTCTATGGCTGCTTGCAAGCATTTTTCAACCTTTTGTACATTTCTGCAGGCATTTGTCTGGACATGCATGCATATGTTTGATTCCGGTGGGAATTTTATAAGGTAGCGTGGGAATTTTATCATTCCAACAGGAAATTACAAACTGGCTACAGGGCATTTCTCAACAGGCTACAGACATTTTCCCAAATCAACTGCTTATACAAATTATAGAATTGATGTATGTGTATTCTGTAACTTAAATGTGGGCATATTTAACTAGTTGCAGGAATTTTTACAAGTTGAGGGAATTTTTACTCTATTTCCCTATGGGAATTTTTAACTAGATGGGGGAATTTTTACTCTCAAGTGTGGGCATATTTGATGCTTGAGGATATTATTGAGGCCTAGCTAGAATTTGTCGACTCCACTCGCGGGCATATAAGGAAATTCCTCTTGCACCCTTACATTCACCTTAAGAGCCCTCGTTAGGTTCCATCCACCATATCACTACCTTATATGACATTTTTTAGAATACTTTGCTGTCGTTTTTTATTGCGAGTTGGTCATACTACTATGTTGCTACTATTTTTTATTTGTGAGGGTTGGATGATCTATTTCACATTCTTTCCACTTCTGGGTTCTCTCCTTTGACAAGTATGTTTGTCTAGTTGAATCTCATGCAAGTAACCTAACGCTAAAAGGTTCAAGACTATTTAGAATCATTTTTCTGAGGATAAGGAACCTCTACCCAAACATCTTATGTTGAGTTTATAATTGGTTCAAATCTGATATATCATGCTACTTGTTAGTACCTGGCTCACACCAGTGCTAAGATTTTGAAGGGAACCAGCATATAGGATCGACCTCATCGCTAGCCGGAAGGACAATCAGTGGAAATGCAAGATCCAAGAACAAAGCCCGAAGGAGCACGACTAGACCCGTAGGCCCTGAAAATTGACGATGTAAGCGTGCAACCAAGACAAGTCAATGGTGAGGAGAGTTTCACTAAGAGGGAGGGTGCATGGCCCACCTAACTATGAAGGATCGCGGAATACTTCCTTCCTTCAAAAGAAGAAGATCATGATCCTTTAGTTCTTGAGATCTATGGTGGGAGCACAATTCGCTGCAACAAAGTCCATAGTGGTTAATTGAATGGATCGTTGCAAAGGGGCAGTAGGACCCACACATATGGATGGCTAATATCTGGAAGTGTGCTTAATCCATGGTACCAATAGGTTTTTCTTGGTGAAAGTGCACGGTAGTTAATGAAGGGGGCTGGCACGACACATTTCAGGGTCCCTGCATCTCTCAACTCCCAAGATCTGACACAAGCCAGATCGATGACATAGGGATGCTTGGTCGATGAAAGGTGCAGGGAGGTTAACTTAGGTGATGAGCGCAAAATTGCATAAAGGGGCCATAGTAAGTAATGATGTATATCTATGCAAATGAGATCTACGGTCAGAAAAATGTCACACACCGCAAGGTGCTCAAAGGAAAGGGGTCTCTGGTAATGGGACGCTCAGTTGGAGTATGGGAAAGATTCAATGAAGTGGGTCGTTCTTAAAAAGAAACTAAAACCGTTAGAAGGATTTGGGCATCAACATTAGATCAAGCGAGCAGGTGTATCTCCTTCTGCATTTTCATTTTAGGGTCAACATGGCTGCTGCACTACAGGGCCAATTTCAAGCAAAGAATCATGGAAAGCATGCCACCTCAGGAAATCGTTGGGATTTGGAATGATTGTCCGAGATTTGATTCCCAGTTTTTGTAACAGAATTGGGCTCTGTTTCAGGGTTGTTCCCAGGAGCCACGACATTATAAATAAGACCTATATTGATGAGGCAAGGGTTGGAATTTTCATACAGAGATCATTTTTCTCTTGTTTTGTCTCTGTAACTCTCTTGGAAGTATTAATGAGAAATATGCTCCCATGTTTCTGAGATTCATCATGGTGGTTACATTCAGTCTGTGTTCCTTATTTATCACTTTCATTTTTGTGTGTTTTTTCTAATGCACTCTAGATTAGTGTACAAGGAATTCGCTCTCAGATAAGCGCTCCTCGTACCAAACGTTGCATTTGTTATTGTGTTATGGTAAATGCTTTGGATTTCATCTCCTATGCTCCACTATGGATACTAGCCATTGTTTTCCATTGTACTAAAGGCGGTGCAAGAGATTCATCCATATATAGGTGCATATTGCTTCACTGGGATTTTCTCTCCTTCTCCCTTCACCACCCTTTCAAGATATTTGACTATCTATGCTGCTTACTTTGCCTCAGAATATAAAGGAAATTCCCTTTCTCACTTTTGCTATAATACCCTTGAGTGATTCGGGCTTTGACTCCATTTCCCAATGATTTTATTGTATGTATGTTCTTCCATTTTCTAAATCTATCAACTCCTTGTTACCTATAGAAATCTATCCTTTTGCGAGCTGTCCAAAGTTATATATGTGTGTGTGTGTGTGTGTTTCTCTCCTCTGTGACAGAGAGAGCCCTCTCTAACCGTGTTGGCTAGAATACGGTCTAAATTTGGTTGAAATGGTTACCCATGTGACTTCCTGCAGCATCCACTAGAAATTTACAAGGTTCTAACATCTTGGTGCCATTTTCAAGGAGCTTAATTACTATTATCTCCTTGAGAAAGACAACACAATTTCTGTCCTACAACCCGATTGAGCAGTCGGTCCTAAACACATAATTGGTTGCACATGCTCTGGTAATTCCATAAAAACTGTGAAAGCGGCTCCACTAGGAAATACTAGCGATCAGACAAACCCATATGAGAATAAATCCTGATGCAGAGTCCTTCGAAGAAGTTTTCAATCCTGAAAGTTTGATCCAAAAGGCCAACATGATACAAAGGTTAGTCAGGAATTTGTCTTTTTTGGATGATAGTGTTATTTATGTTGGAGATATATCTAAACATTGTAATGAGGAGTTTGGGTTAGCCCTGCCTAGAACTAAATTTTAATCCAATCTCTCTGACCTAGTGTCTGACACCTCCGCATTTGACTTTCCCCACATCACCTGGTCACCTCAGACCTCAAAACATCTGGGTAGAGGTTTCCCATACCTACCAAACCCTGAGAGCCTCACGATCATCAATGATCAATCCTTGTCGAATATCAAGGACACAAGGCAATATCCCTTCATACCTATGTCTCCCACTACTCCCAAACAAAGTCAACCTTCATCCCCAAATTTCGCTACTCCCCACCACCTTTCTGTAACTCACAGCTTATTGATTCCTATCACACCATCCCCAGCCCCATTAGTAAACCTAGTTATACCCCCAAGGATGGCCAATATATTTTCTCCTATATGCCTTCCTCTGGTTCTACACGACCTCCACCTGGGATATTTCACCAAGCTCAGGCAGTTCTATGGAGAAATACGGTACTCGGCTGAAGAACATCTGGGGTGGTTTTTGGACTGGGTCGACCTAGAAGAGGTAGACCACAACGACATTAAGGTCAGGCTATTTTCCTAGACCCTCATTGGAGAAGTGAGGAAATGGTATAAAAACCTTGCGGATGATTCCATTCTGAGCTATCAAGCCTTCAAGGATGGTTTCAAAGACAAATGGGCAGATCAAAAGAACCCCAAGCATCAGTATCATTCCATGAGGAGGAAGGAGAGTGAGTCTATTCAATAATTATCCGAAAAATTCATGAAAGTGTACAATTCTATCCCTTCTCAATTTAAACCTCCCATAGGTTCCACCCAGCTACAATACGTGGAGTCTTTCGATGGTGAATTCTGCTTATGGCTAAGTGAAAGAAGATCTACCTCCTTGGTGGCTATGATGAAGAACGCCATAGAAGTGGAGGTGAACCTAGTCGCTACAAGAAAGAAGAATAGAGATGAAGGGGAATGGAGAAGAGAGGAAGTGGACCAAAAGGTTCACAAAGAGTTGGAGCGGCCCTCTACCTCGAGCTCGCAAGAGGCCAAAATTGACATTGATGTTGAGAACCATGGAAAGAATGATGGAGAGGCTCTCAGTAGATGGTAGACCCCCTCCCAGGGAAAACCAAGAAGAAAAAAATAGGAATCTAAATTCCAGAAGACCTCAAATTGCCCAAAATAGGAAAAGGAATCCTCCCAATCCACCTGTTAGACCTCCATTCCAGGAGAATTTCATGGACCAAGATGGGGAGAATCAAACTGAGGATGAAATCTGTCAGCTGGATACTGAGCCCTCTTCCACCTTCCCCACCAAGGAAGAACACAACAATTCTTTCCTGGAAAGACGAGATATGTAACACCCCAGTTTTGACCTCATTTTCATTCAAATAATATGATGTAAATAATCATGGTGAGGAGCTAGGAGAAATCCCCACCATTGATTTAGTCTTTATGTTTAGGCAATTAAGGTTGATCCGATGGTATTTTATGCTATCTAAACTTTACAAAGTTGGACATCATGTTAAATTTTCAATTTTAATTAAAAACCCACAACCAGCTATGTCAACGCAACTAAATGAGATGGGGGCATCATTTTTCCTAAGGATGAGGGAGTGGGGGATTGGAAGAGGGAGAAGAAATTTGAAATGGGAAGAATGCCATTTCTAAAAAAACATTTTTAAATTTTCTTGGGAAAGGAAACACCAAAAATGTCCACCTTTCCCTCATGTGGCAGCGTTTCACCTTCCCTCACAATTTTAGAATGGAAAAACGTTTTGGGAAAACCAATTCTGCATTCATGCAGCAACAACAAAGAAAAAATGATTCTAAGTCTGGACCCTTGGGGATTTTCTCTTGTTCAGCATTTTTGGTTTTTGTTTTATGATTTTCCCCTATTCGGCAATTCGTTTCTTTTCACGTTTTCTCATGTTTGCTAGTTGTTTCCCTAAACACGATTGCCCTGAATTTGATTTTGTGTCTTTAATTTGAAAGACCGACAACGTTTTCTTTTTGGTATTTTGCAGTAGTCGTTCTGGCACCTGCAATGTTCAGAAATTCATAAATTTCTATGTGTGTATGTAATCCTTGGCTTCTGCTTACGTTTTGATAAATCCTAGGACTGATATCATTGTGTGTGCATCCTCGTTTGGCATATGAATTGATTGAAGGAATGGAAATGGATTCTATACTTGCTTGATAAACCTAGTGTGTGGAAGGACCTCACAGACAAATCTAGAAGGCTGGTTTTCTTCTTCGCATACCTTGAATAGCACTAGAAGTGAAGGAATGGCCTGAGGGGATTTGTAGTAGAGAAGGGAATGCTTCCTTGTGTTGGGTGTGTAATTGTTTAGAAATCGGTCTAGATTCAGTGTGGTTGTTCATAGCTCTGGGGTTGAGCTCACTAGCTTAGCAATCAGTCTTTCCACCTCCTTGGCATCCTGATAAACCCAACTAGAAGTATTGTTGATGTATTTGTAACTTAGAAATGTATTCATCCGTATTTCTTATTTATTGTAACTCGATGTTTATTCCGAGATGTATTTGAGTCATGTCATGCCCCGATGTTACGATCGGGAACTTTCTATAATGTCAAAGTCATGTCAAGTCATTGTGGGTAACCCTCCTATTGGTCAAGGGTTAAAGTCCCCACAGTTGTGGGGCTCTAGGGTTATTAGATTATCCTAGTGAAGTCAATCCTAGGTGAGTCATTGTAAGTCAGGGAAATATTCCCCACCATCTAATTCAAGGTTAAACCTCCTTATTGAGCAGAGGGCAAAGTCCCCACAAGTTGTGGGGCACTAGGGTTATTAGACACTCCAAGAGATGTCGGCTCTAGTAAGTAATTGTTAAGTGAGGCTGACATGTTGGAGTGAACTTCAAGTGAATGAAAGAATATAAATAGAGATTAATCCTCTCTATTTATTACACTCACAACACACACACACACACACACTCATTGGGGCGCATGAGTGAGAGAGGAGAAGCTCTCTCAGTATGAGAGAGAGAGACAAAAGCTGTGGAGATCATCTTTATGTTTTGGGATTTTCTATTTTGGTGTTGATTCTATCATTGAGGAAATTGTAGGATTTTCTCCTTCATGGTTTCCTCGAGGAAAATTCTTTGTGTCTCTTGTCTCTTGTGGTGTGCTTGTGTTTTATTTTTGTGCATGTTATTCTCTCAGTTAAAGATCCTAAGATCATAATGGTAGCTTATATGATAAAAATATAACATGGTATCAGAGCTAACCTGAGAAGAAGAAATTGTGCAGCTGAAGAAGCTAGGGATTATTAATTTTTGGGTCTCTCTCCACAATCCATTAGCAAAAGTATGCCAGGATGACTCTCCATTAAAGGGTGCATCTTTCTGTCGAAGTGGAATTTGATTCCGAGCATTTTCAGTTTTCAATGTGAAAATTAGGGATTTCTCCAGAAGAGGAATTTTTGAGTGAGCCTGGAATAGGATTTTTCTCCTCATAAAAATCGAATTTTATAGACCTGTATCAAGAAATTTGGTTGGGTGAAACTCTGGGAAACTCAAACCCTAATTTGACCCCGAGCTAGAAAAACCCTAAATACTAAAACTGCTACGTTTTGGTACATTCGCTATATCCCAATATTGGAGAAGTCTTAGAAGATGAAAATTGCAAAGAACAAATATAAAATCCTGATATACACTGTATCCAAACTTCAGCCTCATATTCTCTATATTCTGGGAGATATGATCCCTCCAAGTTATGGTTCCAGCCTCTTCCAGAATTCATCCCTAAACAGGACACCTGGGGAAAATTGAAATATATTGGGCTACATAGGTCCAAATGGAATTCCTAAAGATTTTACAGAAAGGGAACATATTTTTATTTCTGAGGTCCAAATTTTAGACTCAGAAGATGAACCAGTGACACGTGGAAGTCCGTACAACTTCTCTATTCTGAACAGTCCTATAACAGGTCACCTTGGGAAAAGGATCATAAGTCCCAATTGGTGAAACCAATTCTTATAAAACCTATGGTTTTGGAACAGGGACATGTGATTCCACCTCAGTGCAAAGTTTCATACATGGAGGAGTAGTAATTATGGATATATCACAGAAATAGTGACAAACATTTCTGCAGAATAAATTGGAAAACTAGGGCTTCCTCCACTGTTTTAATAAGAGGAGTACATTGGACAGCTCCATTTGAAGAGATATATATTTCTATCCAATAAAATATTAAATATTCCAAGTTTTGAAAAATAGGGTTTCTCTGACAAACCCTAGATCAGCCAGCTCCGGAACCAGGACAGACACCTCAAATCGGTAAGATCTAATCTTTTGCTATTTTCATTTGAGGTTCTCATTTCAAAGTGATCTATCACACTAGCTTGATGACAAGCTTGGTGAAGTTGAAAACTTCCAAGCATGGAAGTATATGATCTCTTTGAAGAAAATGGATTGGACATCTACATGATTTTAGAGATTCCAGTCTCAGAGGGAGATGAGGCTCAAAGCCTTACACAAGAAGAACTTGGTCAAGGCCAAGAAGATCATCGTTGATTCAATCATGGATCAACTTGTACCATAAATGTCTTTCCTAAAGACACCAAAGATGTTTGATTCCTTGACCAAGCTATCTAAAGGGAAGAACATAAATCAAAATATGGCTTTGAGAAAACAAGTTGAAGAATGTGAAGATCCAGAATGCAGAACAACTTGAAGCGGTAGAAGAAGAAGTGGAGAATGCAGAAATGGTGATAGCCACCTTGAATGGTCTCCCAGGATCATGGAATTCATTCATTCGATGAATGTGTGCCAGATGGAAGTGATTACTTTCAGAAAACTCTAGGAAGAAGAAGAAGCTTGACTCATATCAAGAGAAGAGAAGATGGGAGCAACTGAAGATCAAGCTCTCACTATCGAAAGAAGATCCCTCAAGCAATGAGGAATATGAAGAACTCAACTCTTAAAGAGCCTCTTATCCATCTTAGCATTTGGATAAGAAACGATGCTGTTATGAATGAAGAAGATGATGAAGCTGAAGGATCAAGAAGGATTCTACCTACGAAACAAATAAAGATAAGTATTAAATTGTCATTTCATGATATTGTTTTGTTTTGCATTTGTTTATATTCAGTTGATGTATTATGCATGATAGGATGTTTGCATTAACGAAAGTATACTACTTATATGCATGTGATGGGTAAGTAGCTCATGGTGCTATACAACTCTCCATTGCTACTTATCTAGAATGAAACCTCTTTGCTGACATATTGGATTAGTGCACAATCTCAATGTTGTCTTGGTAGAGATGGAAGGCATCTAGAAAGTTTCTGTGAGATATGGATGGATGTTGTATTGGCTAAATTAGTTGCATGATCATATATTTATGCATAAGAATTTTTCATTGTGAATATACTTTATGAAATGTTTATAACCATGCAACTACATTTGACTTGTAGGAAAGGCCGCATACATAATCACCTACAAGCAAAGAAGGAAGAGACTTGTTCCGAAGAACAAGTGATGACAGTTCAAGATGAACAATAATATGACGAATGCAGCGACATCATTGATGCAGAACCTTCAAGCTATGAAGAAGTAACCAAGAAGAAAGGGAAGACCAGTTCAAGAAGAATGATGTCTAGGATGTAGTATCAATACGTGAAGGGAAGTTCGTAGTTCCATCATGTAGTAGATGGAAACATTGTACAAGGAAAGATTCGTAGCATGAGGCCTCTTACGAAAAGAAGGCATAAACTTCAAAGAGACATTTACAGCCAGCTTGAAGAAGACTTGAACCTTTGCTACAAGGTTGAAGTTCTATAGAGCATGACAAGATGAAGTTCTATAGAGCATAACAAGATCTCAGATGGGTATGAGAAGAAATTTTTAAAAAGTTCAGGATAGAGGATCTTGGTATCCAATGATACTAGATGGATACATAGAAAGCTACTTGTCACTTTGGTACATAATGTTTCACTGCATAGAGTACAGAAGACAGAGGGAGTATGATGCTTCACTTCATAGGGAGTGGCTGCAGAATATCATGAGGTTCAACATGGTACGACAGGATGGATAGATTACTGATGACTCTAGGCTTTACCGAGAGTAAAGAAGATTCCAACCTTTGCTTCAAGGTTGAAGGTGAAAGACTAGTGATTCTCTTGTTATGTGTCGATGCACTATTTTCTAGGCATGGATGTGTGGATAAGGGAAGTATGTAGTAGAGATCCTGAAGAGGTTCAGGATGATGGACTGCATGACCACACTTATGGCATCGAACCTGAATCTATTGAGTGTTGCTTCATCAGATACGGCTGATGCTACGATGTATCGTCAGATGATTGGTTCCTTGATGTACCTGACGAATACGAGACCAGATATTTGCTTTGCTGTGAATACATTGAGACATGTTCACCTGATGGTTGCAAAGCATGCAGTGAGGTACCTAAAGGGTACAGTTGAGTATGGGATCAAGTGTGATCTCTTGGTTTAGCAGAAAGCAATCCTGTGTGGCACTGAGCACAGCTGAAGCAAAGTATGTCACAGCTTGTTCAGCTAATTGTGAGGCAATATGGCTGAGAAATCTACTATCTGATATCTTTGATCTCCAGTTGGATGCTACTTGTATACATTGTGACAACCAGAGTTGCATGAAGTTGTCAGAGAATCCAGTGTTCCATGACAAGTCAAAGCATATTGAGATCAAGTATCATTATATCAGGGATATGGTGCAGAGGGGAGCAGTGAAGCTCCAGTATGTTGCGATGGAGGAACAGATAGTTGATGTATTAACGAAGCCATTGGCTAGGTTGAAGTTCAAGAACTTCAGGGAGAATCTTGGTTTTCTCTAGATTGAGGTTTCCTCCAAGAGAAAGTGATGAGACCCATAGCCATCCTGACATGGTGAGAGGATTGGTTCCTTCCATGGTCAGATATAAGGGCTGATCCATTCTGTCATGGTGAGAGGATTGGTTCCTTCCATGTCAGATATGAGTGCTAAGATCCATAGCCATTCCGACGAGTAGGTCAAATATAAGGGCTAAGCCATTCTGTCATGGTGAGAGGATTGGTTCCTTCCATGTCAGATATGAGTGCTGGCCATTCTATCGAGTAGGATAGATGTAAGGGAAACTGCCATTCTGGGAATGGAGGCACCTGGTTAGTTACCAAGAAAACTCAGTCTAGGACTGAGAAGCCATTCTGATGTGATAGAGGGATGTGTTCCCACTTGATCAGATGTAAGGGCTGAACCATTCTGTCATGGCTAAAGGATTAAGTTCCTCCCATGTTAGATGTGAGTGTTGGACATTCTAACGAGTAGGTCAGATATAAGGGAAACTACCATTTTGGGAATGGAGGAACCTGGTTAGTTACTAGGTAGCTCAGTCTGGGACTGGGGGCCATTCTGATGTGATGATAGGATTAGTTCCTACATGATCAGATGTGAGTGCATGCCCTTTCTATGCAATGTGTTTACACATGGTCGAATGTAAGTGTAGAGACTTTCTGACAAGATGAGGTCGGATATAAGTGCTGAGCCATTCGGGCGCAATGTGTTTACACATGGTCAGATGTGAGTGTTGTGCCTTTCTGACAAGATGAGGTCGGATGTAAGTGCAGTGCATTTCTGACAAGATGGGGTCATATGTAAGTGCAGATCCTTTTCGATGTGATGTGCTTACACATGATCGGATATAAGTGCTGAGCCTTTCTGACAAGATGAGGTCAGATGTGAGTGTTGGGCCTTTCTAACAAGATGCGGTCAGATGTGAGTGTTGGGTGTGCCTTTCTGACAAGATGTGGTCAGATGTAAGAGCTTGGCAGACCATTCTGACTTAAGTGTCATATATAAGCACTGATGAAGACCTACATGAAGGGTAGGCCTATAGGATTGACTCTGTAGAACTTCCTGTGATGAGAAGAATCGAGATAGCACCATTATGAGATAGCAGATGATGATCCAGACTTGATGACGATCCAGATCAAGTGATAATCTAGATGAGATGATGATCCAGACTTGATGATGAACTAGATCGAGTGACGATCCAAATGTGATGATGATCCAGCTTTGATGATGATCCAGATCAAGTGATGATCTAGACTTGATGATCCAGTAGTGATGATTTAGACTTGATGATGATCCAGTGATGATGATCTAGATTGAGTGATGATCCAGATCAAGATGAAGATGACCTAAAGATGATGATGACCTGAAGATGAAGATGACTTGAAGATGAATATGACGAGAGCTTGACTATGATTCAGATGATATAGAGAAGAATACTTGTGCTGATAAATTGTGTTGAGAGAATACCTTCCTAGTTAAGAGGGAGTGTTGATGTATTTGTAACTTCGGAATGTATTCATCTGTATTTCTTATGTATTATAACCCGATGTTTATTCTGGGATGTATTTGAGTCATGTCATGCCCCTATGTTTCAATCGAGAAGTTTCTATAATGTGAAATTCATGTCAAGTCATTGTGGGTAACCCTCCTATTGGTCAAGGGTTAAAGTCCCCACAGTTGTGGGGCTCTAGGGTTATTAGACTATCCTAGTGAATTCAACCCTAGGTGAGTCATTGTAAGTTGGGGCAATAGTCCCCACCATCTAATTCAAGGTTAACCCTTCTTGTTGAGTAGAGGGAAAAGTCCCCACAAGTTGTGGGGCACTAGGGTTATTAGACACTCCAAGAGTTGTCAGCTCTAGTAAGTAATTGTTAAGTGAGGCCGACATGTTGGAGTGCACTTCAAGTGAACGAAAGAATATAAATAGAGAGTGAGCCTCTCTATTTATTACACTCACAACACACACACACACTCATTGGGGCGCATGAATGAGAGAGGAGAATCTCTCTCAGTGTGAGAGAGAGAGAGATAGAAGTTGTGGATATCATCTTTATGTTTTGGTCTTTTCTATTTTGGTGTTGATTCTATCTCTGAGGAAGTTGCGGGGTTTTATCCTTTATGGTTTCCCCGAGGAAAATTATTTGTGTCTCTTGTCTCTTGTGTTGTGCTTGTGTTTTATTGTTGTGCATTTTATTCTCTCAGTTAAAGATCCTAAGATCATAATGGTAGCTTATATGTTAAAAATCTAACAAGGATGGCTTAGCTGGTAGCCATATAAACCCATATGTTAGCTTAGTTTTGTCTCATGTGAATTTGGCTAAGTGTAAACCACTTCCTGTGTAAGTTTGATAAACCCAACTGTGTTGGATTAATTGATTTGTATTGTATCCTTGGCTACGGGGAAAGTCTGTTAGTGTTCCTTATTCATTGGGGAAAATCATGCCCAGCTCAAGGGTGGCAGTGTTGCTGACATATTAAAGAGCACACTGGCCTATGGTTGGGTGGAACATTGCAACGACATAGCTGGTTGCGGGATAAGCTTCTCCAAAGATAAGTATTCTTGTTTATTTAAGTTATGCAACTGTATTTGCTTATGAATTATTATGAAATTATTATGCACATGTTGAATGCATGAATGATTTGCTTCAGCTATATATATCATGTACATTTTATTATGCATCTATGTATTTATATGCTTTAAGATCAATGCATTTTTATATACGTATTATGTGAGCTGGTGAGCTGCTGGATCAGAGTGACACTGAACTGGAACTGAACTGGAACTGGTCATGCTCACAATGGTACACTGCACTGGAACTGAACTGGGTACTCAA